>CM067372.1:112004074-112165593 GCA_034401795.1 Chaetoderma sp. LZ-2023a
CACGACACGACGATGTTCGAATATTAATTAACCCTTTAATGACCAAATTCTGTCGGGAAAATCTAAATACTTCCTTATTGAATGGCCATTTGCAGATCAAGCGAAGACTATTTTTGAAAATTGACCACTGGAATGGCTGGTTCGGTTACTGAGACAGTCATTTTAGTTGTAAATTCTCAAAATAGCCTTCTTTTGACCTGCGTCCTCAACTTGACGATTGCAGAGGCCAGTGCTGGCGTGAAATGGTTAAATAGCATCATGTCTGCATGTCAAGCATGGGCTTGCAGTAATAGAAACGATTATGGAAAGGGTACGGCAATTCACATTTTCAGATACCGGATCCACAGAAGCATCCGCATGAAAAGGGGCTAACTGAAAGATGGCTTCATAACATCGGCACTGGATAGATATCTTCCACATTTAAATTTGGAAGACACAAGTTTAGAACATATAGTCTGTATAATTTTTAAATAATGTGTCATGCATTTCAAAACAAAAGGCGCGGTACTTAATTTTAATATAACAGAATCAAACTCGACAATTAACGTCGTATTTGCTTGCATCAATTGTAAAACGGGATTTGCAAACCAAAATGAAACGATGTCGCTGATTGCCCGGTCGGTCAATTATAGGCAACCGCTTAGCGGCTTACTTCGTAGATGATAGTAGGTGACAGCTAGTAAATAATGACAAGTATACGCTAGACATAATTAGTAGTTTAGTGCTTTCACACTATTGAAATTCAGCGTTATTAATCATTTACAACGTTTACTCCCAATTTTAAAATAACTATGTAGAGTGTTGAATATTCTGAATTAAATTTTCCTGGAATTATGTTGCAGTAGCTTCCAAACTAATTAGTTTCACACAATAGGCCTATGCAGGGTAAATTTTAAGCTTTCTGCTTTTCTGTCCTTGAAAGAGTTAACTAATTGATCCCAAATTTTTAAATGTTGACCCATATTTACTGCCTGTTGAATATTTTGAAACTGGAATTTGACTGGAAGCAGAAGTTGCTATAGCAACAGCTTTCAGAGAAATTACATTCAACATTTATTCAACTAACATATTTTTCACGAATTTGTTGTAGCTGGTTGATTGCAAACACGCTCCTGGCATAACCCTTCAATGTTTTTAAAAAATAGAAATTGCCCATAAGAAAACAATTTTTGACAATTTAGCACTACAATGACTGGCGCGATCATCGGGACACTAATTGCACTTTAATTTCCTCCAAACACTGTGGCAAAGTGTCAGTTGTTTAGCCAGTACGCTAATTATCCACGAGATGCAAGATTTACCTCCCCTGGTTACGGCTATCCTCGAGCGGGCAATCTTAGTATGTGTGTCGGTGACGTCAGCTGCTTGTCCAAAATGTCGCCTCTATCTACTGGTTACTTTAGCAATTTAAATTGAGGATATCTTTTTTAATTATTGGCATAAAATTGTGCTCTTGGTCTCAAATTAATGCGGAAAATCAGTACTTTACGTCAGATGCATAAAATCCCCCAGTGGAATATCCCTTTAAACACTTAATCGTCTGAGATGTTGTACGAATTGTATGTCTTTACTATTTAATAAACATTCTGTGAAATATTTTGAAAGTAATTTTACTGGCCGCTGTTTCTGCCATAGGCCATTCTGCCTGTATAGTTGTCTGGAAATTGTGATTCAGAGAGTGCAGGGATCCATTGATCCCAACATGGCGAAAGCGTGGGTGGAGCTTAGCTAGAGATGGGCGGGGCATGGTTAAAACTGGATTCCTTCATTATGTACGGGTGGTCACGTAATACAGGTGGCTTGCAATAGGATATGGCTTGGAGCCAAAAGATTGTGGTTCTTTAAGACAGCTGGTCATTCAATCACCAGTCTTATACCCACCATCCTTTGGCTCCAGAAGGAAGGTGCTCATCGATGATGATGATGATACGACGGCGACGATGATGATTTAAATGAATAATATTGAGCTAGTTTTATTTCCTGCTTATCACATCACATTTTCAATCATGTTTCAGCGAATTACGTATGAAAAGGGTTTATATATTTTTATCCCCCCGGTCTGGAAGACGGGGTGATATAGCGATCAGCATGTCTGTCCGTCCATCTATCTGTACATCCGTCCATCTGTCCCCGTCTTGTCAACGCAACTCCTCCTAGAGGTCTCAATGTTTTAACTTAAAATTTTGTCCACATTATCAGTATTATGTGCGGATGTGCCTGTGCTTTTTTCGCGTCCGAAATATTGTTCATTACAGAGGTATCCCCCTTTATATATCTTAAAGCCGAAACATAAACTGCATTGCCAATCATTTCTTATCAATGCAACTCCTCATACAGTTTAGCTCCGATTCTTTTGAAAATTGGTATGTGTTATCATTACCATGTGTAGGTGTAGATGTGCTATCCGTGTACCTGTACGTCCATCCATCTGTCCAAAATGTATGTATGTCCATCTGCCAGTCCATCAATCTCTAACAATCATTTCTTGTCAACGCAACTCCTCCTAGAGATCTCAATGGATTAACTTTAAATTTCGTCGACATTAACAGTATCATGTGCAGATGTGCATGGGCTTTTTTCGCGGCCGACAAATTATTCATTACAGAGTTAACCCCCTTTAAATATCTTAAAGCTGATACATAAACGGCATTGCCAATCATTTATTGTCAACGCAACTACTCCTAGAGGTCTCAATGGATTAACTTAAAATTTTGTCAACATCAGTATCATGTGCAGATATGCATGGGCTTTTTTCGCGACCGAAAAATTGTTCATTACAGAGTTATCCTCCCTTTAAATATCTTAAAGCCAGTACACAAACTGCATTGCCGATTCTTTTGAAAATTGGTACGTGTTATCATTACCACATGAAGGTGTGCATGTGTTATCCGTATACCTGTACGTCCTCCATCTGTCCAAAATGTATGTATGTCTGTCTCAGTCCATCCATCTCTGACAATCATTTCTTGTCAACGCAACTCCTAGAGGTCTCAATCAATTAACTTTAAATTTTGTCCACATTATCAGTATCATGTGTTATCCGTATTTACCTGTATGTCCATCTGTCTGTTAAAAATGTATGTATGTCCGTCTGTCAGTCCATCCATCTCTGACAATTATTTCTTGTCAACGCAACTCCGCCTAGAGGTCTCAATGGATGAACTCTAAATTTTGTCCATGTTATCAGTATCATGTGCAGATGTGCATGTGCTGTTTTTTTATAAACTTTTCATAAACTGCATTGCCAATCATTTGTCAATGCAACTCCTACAGTTTGGCTCCGATTCTTTTGAAACTTGTTAAGTGTTATCATTACAACATGAAGATGTGCATGTACTATCCGTATACTTGTACATCCATCCATCTGTCCAAAATGTATACTGACCCAAAAAGGTTTAGCAACACTGAGAATATTACTGTATAAATGTTATTTAACAAAAACAATAAATTGATTCAAATATATTATTTAATTGATATGTCATTTTCCAGTTTGAACAACAGTCTCTTGTTACTGTAATGCTAGCATCGCGCCTTTAACACGGCATCATTCAATGGAATGGTCCAATTTAAATAATGACACTGAGCTGTCAATACCGCTTGTGACCTCTGTGCGCATTAACCACCGCCGTACATCGCTTTCTCATGCTTCGAATTAAGCACCTGATGTCACGAAGAGGAATCGCATCCCATTCCTGGAGCAGTGCAACTTCCAGCTCC
Source organism: Chaetoderma sp. LZ-2023a (assembly GCA_034401795.1). NCBI lineage: Eukaryota > Metazoa > Mollusca > Caudofoveata > Chaetodermatida > Chaetodermatidae > Chaetoderma > Chaetoderma sp. LZ-2023a. The sequence continues at coordinate 112,007,792 of CM067372.1, forward strand.
TGCACGTTGTGAAGATGTGGATGGTTCTCACGCACCATACGGCCAAGAATATCCCACACGTGTTCGATAGGAGACAGGTCCGGTGATCGCGCTGGCCAGTCCAACACCGGAACGGTGTTAGCCTCAAAGAAATCACTGGTGACTGGATGACAACTTCTTCACAGTAACGTTGAGCCGTTAAATTTCCGCGAATCACAATAAGATCTGTTTTGCTATTATCATGGATTCCAGCCCACACCATGACACTGCCGCCACCGAATCTGTCATGTTGAATGACGTTGGCTGCATCATACCATTCTCCTAAACGTCGCCAAACCCGTTGCCTACCATCCGCCACATCCACACAAAATCTCGACTCATCACTGAACAAAACGTGGCTCCATTGTTGAGCGCACCATTGCTGATGAGTTCTTGCCCAGGCAAACTGATTCTCGATGGGACCCTCTGTAAGCGGAACAGCAACAAATGGACGACGGGCATGCAGTCCAGTATCGTGGAGTGTGTTTCGCACAGTTTATGCATGCACTGTAGTGCTGGTAGCGGTGTGCAAATTACGGGACAGGCGCGGCGCAGTCTCAAACCTGTGATGTCGTGATGACGTCACTAAGTAGCGGTCTTCTTGTGGTGTTGTTGTTCTCGGTCTGCCAAATCGTGGTCGGTCATTAACATGTCCAGTTTCCTGCTCACGTTGGCGGAGACGGGAAATGGTTGAGACGTGAACATTAAAATGTCGAGCAACAGCGTGAATGCTCTGCCTAGCAGCGAGTCTTCCCATTGCTTCATGGCGTTGATTTTCGGGTAGCCCTGGGTGGTGGCCCATGTTTGGTAGGGTAAAATTGTAAGCGTTTTCTGTTAACGTTCGTTATCTGCTTTTGCAATATGGTGAATTTTTGCAGTAAGCGTGCAGCCGAGAAATGCAAGAAATGATTTGCATTTCTTCATGATCAGCGAGACATTACATTGACGAAGCATGCCTGCAAATTTGGTTATAAATAGATGCATAGTTTTAATACAACAAACCAAACTTCACTGTTGCTAAACTTTTTCGGTTCAGTATATGTTCATCTGTCGGTCCGTCCCTGTCAATGCAACTCCTACAGTTTAGTTACAATTCTTTCGAAACATGGTAAATCTAGTCATCACCATCCGAAGATGTGCATGTGCTTTTTTGCCGCCAGAAACTTATTCATTACAGTGTTATCTACCTTTGAATACCTTTAAGCCGATACATAAACTGCAGTACCAATCATTTCTTGTCAACTCAACTCCTACAATTTAGCTGTGAATCTATTGAAACTTAGTAAGGATTCTCATTACCGCTTGAAGATGTGCATGTGCTATCCGTATGCCTGTACATCCATGCATCTGTATAGAATGTATGTGTGTCAGTCTGTCGGTCTGTCCATCTCTGGCAATCATTTCAAGATGTCAACACAACTACAGTTTAGCTACGATGTATGTTTATCTGAAATGTTTGGATCCGGGTGGATATGCCGTCTTCTGATGGCTGTTGTTTATGTGTGTATATATGTGGTTCGTTTGATGAAAGCTTGCTATGCATTCAGTAGACTACCACCTTCATTTTTAGATACTAATGTCATCTCAAATGTAGTATTGTACTGATAGATTATGGGATATAGATTCGATATCATTCACATTTGTTTATATATGTATCACAATCATTTGCTTTTAAACATCATGTTAATGTTGTATACTCTGATCGCCACCATTTTATGTCCACAAATGACAATGTGTGATGTCAGTGCCAATACAACACAGTCTTTATTATGTCATGATTATTATGCTCAATATTTTGAAACTACTTTGACTGAAGGCTGTTGTGTGTATATAATGAATAGATTAAGTGTGTTCATATTCGATCACCTGAATCGTTAAATTAGTATAAGACAATGTGAGTTTGCCTTTAAATTGAATCATCACAATATTTGTTTTGACAGTTCCTGGTCCGAGTTTATGACAGTGCACCAAAGTCTCTTTTTTCAACGGCTAATGTCAGAGTGAACATCATAGGTGATTCGCCTCAGGGTCTACAATTTACACAGACGACGTATCGAGCAGGGGTTAACAGAACATCTGTGAATGGATATAATCTGCTCACTGTCAGAGCTCAAAGTCAAGATCAACAGGTAACATTTACTCTTTAAGCCGACCTGACCTGTGCCCGTGCGTCATCCGCTGTCCGTCAACTTTTCCTTTAAACGACTTTCTCAGCAGCCGCTGGGCTGATTTCAATTATATTTGGCAGGAAGCATCCTTCGGGAATAGGGATCTATGTTTGTTCAAATGAAGCCGATCTGCCAGTTTAGGTGATGGCCATCTTGGATTTTGGCTGATTTTAAGAAAAGTCATTAAAAATCTCCGATACTGCTTGGGAAATAGATTCAAAACTCATGAAAGATCATCCAGGGAAAGAGGTAAACCAAGTTTGTTCAAGAAGACTTGATTGACCAAATGGTTCAGCGGCTATCTTGGATGGCCTAGTTTTCCCCAGAATGACTTCTTCTCCAGAACCGCTGAAGGGATCCAGCCAAATTTTGGGGGATATGATTAGTGACTAAGGGCCATTAAAGTATGTTCAAGGGAAGAGTATCTGTCAAAAAACATGGCCGCCATGGGCCAATCAAAATGTACTGTATTTGGGGACCATATTGGAATTTTTTATTTGATGGATTTTGAGGCCAAAATTGGTTCTATATATGTTTTTGGGTATTCTGAGCTCAAATTTGCCAATTTTGAAACTGTCAGATAAACAGTTTGGTGGCCATCTTGAATTATTTTCCCGTCAAAGGCGCCCATACTAAAGCAATGGGAAATTTTAAATGTCCGCTTCTCAAGAACTACTAGGCTGATTTCAGTTATATTGGGCAGGAAGCATCCTTAGGGATACAAGTTTGTTCAAATTAAGCCGATTGGGAAATTTGGCCGGTGGCCATCTTGGAATTTGGCAGATTTTAAGAAATGTCTTTAAAAATCTCCGAAACCATTTGGGGGGGATCTATTCAAAACTTATGAAACCTCATCTATGGAAAGATGTAAGCCATAGGCAGCAACAGCTCACAGTCAAAATAATTCAAAATATTCAACAGAATATTCATTACAGCATAAAAATTTTTCATTTCTGCTTTATAATAGATAAGTAGATTATTTTGTTATCCATTCAATGGTCAAAACTGGGCAGGAAAACTGACATTTCTTTCAGTAACAATGTCAAGTGTGAAACCCAGAAAAGAACATTTTAGAAACTTTATCAATGGGATTACTTGCTCTTTGACCAAGCCTGTCATTTCAGTGACAAGATTTCTAATGTGTTCTTGTAGTTTGTAAATGGCCGGTTCTCAAGACCACCACCCATTGCAGAAGCCATTTTTGGCCGGGTTGGCCATGAAAAGTTGATGTTGAGAGTTGAGTTCCCGTGAGACACCCAATATAAGCAAATACAAGTGTGTGTGCGAGGTGACTGATCATGATATTGATCTTGTCAATCAATGTCACGCTTAATATAGGGATTCTAATCTTTGACATAAGAGGTAGGCACTGCTAATCTACAATACTTATTGAGCTCATAATATGAGCCAGATTGCATATGAGCCACATGGACTTGAGCTTACTCATACCTCTGTGTAGCAGGTCAGACATAACGAGGCTGTAAATTGTAAATAATTTAATATAGTGTCATACTAAAGGCTGAAAAATGTGCAGTTCTTGAAAAAGAGAAGACTGTTTTATACCCCGTCAAATTGGTGAGGTGTTATGTGATGGCGGCATCCGGGCGGGACGGTGGTATAGTGGCTTTCTGAGGATATCTACACTCCCATTGGTCGGATTGCTTTGAAACTTCATACACATAGGCTGAGTGGACTAGGTCTGCGAAAGAGAGCTATCGAAATTGATGATGATCTAAAATCCAAGATAGCTGCCGACCACCAGTCGCTGTCTCGAAAACTTGTTTCCGTATTATAACTCTGCTACCATTTATCAGATCCCTTTGAAATTTCATATCTTGATTGGATCGTAGCTTTGAGCAAGAAATGTTTCAAAATCAATGATGATCCTCACTCCAATAGGGCCACCAGTACCTGGTGGCCATTTTGAAAATTGATTTCCCCATGATAACTTCATTAGATATATTTGAAAATTTATAAGCCCATTGAACTATGTCTGAGGAAGTAACATATCGAAATAGACCATGATACAAAATCCAATATGGCCAACCACCACTCTTAGCTGCCTTGAAAATTGGTTTCTGGATGATAATACTGCTGCCATTTCTGGATCAGTTTGAAACTTAGTAGGTTGATTGAATTATGTCTGCGAAAATAGCCTATCAACATCAACAAAGATCCAAAATCTTCTATGGCTGCCTGGCACAGGTGGCCATACTGAAGATCAGAACCACAATTAGTGATGAGCTGTGATATTGAGTTATAACTGTTGAGCACAGAGCTGGTCAGATCTCTTACTGATTGTATTTTCCTTGACTCATCATCATCAACAATTTAAAATTGTATCGCAGACGCTACTGGTTTGGTAATCGAGCCAATCATTTCAGTGATATATTTTCAAAAATATCTTGGTTTGCAAATGGTCAATATCTGTACTAATTTTGATGGTTAATTAAATGGTTACTTAATTGTATTTGTTTTTGTTATCTTGCAGGCAGTAATTCGTTATCGCCTTGTTGCTGGGCAAGGATCAACCTTCTTCCGTATCCACGCTGTAACTGGACGAGTAACATTATTTGCCAGTCAAGCATTCAGACAAGATCAGATAATGCAGTATACGGTATATTAAGAATGAATTTTGATTCATATTTGTCCAATAAATAATGACCCTGTCTGTCTATGAGCATGTCTGACATGATAACCCCAGTTCTACTCAAAGGATCGTCAAAGATTTATCGTGGGACATTGTCCTTGGGAGTTCCGAAGATCACTCTGAATTTTTTGCCCAATATATTAAATGTCAATGTCATAGAAAAGGATGAGCATCTGAGTGACGCAAGGAATGGATGCCTCTGACCTATCAATCAAGTACCTGATATTATAGTCAATTTTACGTCATTAGATAACTGACTTCACTAGGAATTTAACCCTTTAACACTCAAGCTGGTCAAAAATGGCTTCAGCCGTGCTCTTGTGAAATGTCCAATATTTTTATGTGACAACAATATTTGGGGAACATAAAAAGATTAGTGGTTCAATCCTATCGTCTCATATCATAGCAAATGGTTTAGGGTGTGGTCACAAGCATGGGCAGGTGAGCAAACTTTCCTATTCAGGAAACAGATAGACTCCTACATAATTTTTACTCTACATTTACGTCATACCTGCTAAAATTTCAATTTTTTCTTACAAAATGTCCATTTGCAGACCAAGAAAAGACTATTTGTGAAAATTTACCACTGGAGTGACTGGCTCGGTTATCGAGCCAGTCATTCCACTGGTAAATTTTCAAAAATAGTCTTCTCTTGGTCTGTAAATGGACATTTCACAAGACCACTGCAGAAGACATTTTTGGCTGATATGAGGGTTAAAGCATTAAAGAACCACCATCATTTGGCTACAAAAAAGGTAATATAAAAGGACCACCTATATATATATATATATATATATATATATATATATATATATATATATATATATATAAAGTAGTTGTTTTTTCTCCATAAAGTAGTCATTTGAGTGAAGTTTTCACACTTAATTTATGTTTTGTTCTCAGCTTGAGATACAAGCCTATGACACTGCATCACCAACAGAACTGGCAACTGCTTATGTAACTGTTCTGGTCGATCAGGGTGGTGGCACTGATGATGGCAATCCCGTTCTCATCCCAAACCAAGGGACAGTGACGATAGACCTTCCTGCCAATACTCCTGTTGGTAGCGATGTGTTTGATGTCAATGCTACCGGTGCTATAGGAGTAAGTATTGACATGATTCGTCTTGCATGTTCTACATCATAACCATTCGTTCATTCCATTCATTCTATTCGTTCATTCATTCATTCTGTTGTTCGTTCATTCATTCATTTTTAGCTCAGCTGGCCTGAAATGCCAAGTGAGCTTATGCCATGGCGCCCATCCGTCTGTCCGTCCGTCCATCTGTCAAATCGCTTCTTCTTAACGGTTTGACCGATTTCAACCAAATTTGGCTGAAAGGATCCTATGGTAGTACCCACCAGGTTTTTTTTCAGAATTTTGATTGATCAATCTTTTGGGTGAAAATCTTAGATTGTATTAAAAATCTACCGGAAATGATCAAAATGCTACTCCTCCATAGCTACTTGACATATTTCAGCCAAATTTGGCTAGATGGCTTCTATGGTGCTAAGCTCTAGAACTTCTATTCAGAATTTTGATTGATCAATTTTTTGGATGAAAATCTTAGATTTTATGAAAAACTACCAGAAATGGTCAAAATGCTAATCCTCCTTAGCGTCTTGACATATTTCAACCATATTTGGCTAGATGGATTCTATGGTGGGAAGCTCTAGAACTTTTTTTGGGTGAAAATCATTTTATTAAAAATGTACCGGAAATTGTCAAATTGCTTCTTTTCCTTACCATTCTGAGCGATTTCAAACAAATTTGGCTGAAAGAACCCTATTGTGGTAGGCTCCAGAATTTCCATTCAGAATTTTGATTCATCAATTTTTTGCGTGAAAATCTTAGATTTTATGAAAAATGTATCGGAAATTGTCCAAATGCTTCTCCTTATCATTCTGAGCGATTTCAAGCAAATTTGACTGAAAGGATCCTGTGGTGATGGGCTCCAGAATTTCCATTCAAAATTTTGATTCATAAATGTTTTGGTTGAAAATCTTAGATTTTGTGAAAAATTTCCCGGAAATGGTCAAAATGCTACTCCTTCATAGCTGCTTGACATATTTCAACCAAATTTGGTTAGATGTATTCTATGGTGATAGGCTCCATAACTTTCATTCAGAATTTTGATTGGTCAATGTTTCCGGTGGCCAACTTTTTTCTTCTCTTCTTCTTTTCGATCGCTGGTATCACACTTGGAGATCCGTTCTCAAGATGAAATCTGTGGTTTTCTGCAGTTCTTCCACAGGCCCATACAGCTTTTCAAGAAAAGAGGTTGACAAAGGCCAGATCTCGTCTCTCAGCAGCTGATATGTACTGCAACATTGAAGTATGTGCTCTGTGGTTTGTTCTGCTTCTCCACAAGTACAAGCGGGCAATGTCGTAAGGTGGAACCGCCTGAACATGTGTTGGTTTAGTCTGTTGTGTCCAGTTCTGAGACGAAAAATGGTCACTTGCTCTGGCCTCGAGAGATGATGGTAGGCATCTTCTGATTGAGGTGTGCTATAGAGTGACTTGATGATAGTCTTCATCTCTGTATGGGTAACCATGTTTTCTGTCTGATTCTCTTCTGCACCCACCTTTGCCATCTTGTCTGCTTCCTCATTTCCTTGGACTCCACACTGTGAGGGGATCCACTGCAATGCTATCTGAAAGCATTTGATGGTTTGTAGTGCTTCTTCAAGTTGTGGCAGCTTACCTTTGGTGATAGCCCCAAGCACAGAGCGGGCATCAGATAAAAAGACAATCTGTGCAATAGGGTCTGCTGTTCTGCTGATGGTATTAGCTGCATGCACCAGTGCTTCGACGTCAGCTCTGTAGTTTGTGCAGTGTTTGCCTGTCGGTATTGCAGCTGACTCATGTTGTTTGTTTGGATACTGTATGTGCAATCCAGCACCTCCGCTCCTAATTGCATCTTTGGCTGATCCATCTGTGTAGATCCTTATCCATGTCTCCTGAGGGTACATTTCTTCCAGCATGGCTAGGATCAGGGCCTTCTTGATCACATCACTGTGTTCATCTTTGGTTGTGAGATGAGGTACTGTGGTGCGAATAGCTATGCTCTCTAGTTTGTTTTCCCAGGGTGGAGGATCAGGTGTGTGGTTTGGGTCTTCTATTTGTGCTGGCAACATTTCTTGGTGTTTCCTTTGAAGTGCTTTTGTTTCTTTCACAAAACTTGATCTTTTACGTCTTCCTGATGACAGCTGTGCTTGCCTGATCTTTATCGGGTGGTTGTTAAACGATTTGAACTTTGCAGCTTGGATCAGTGCTTTGCATTCCCTTCCTTTGCTAAGTGGGGGGGGGGGGGGGTGCCTGCTGTCTGCTAATTTTTTGTATTGGTGTTGATCTCATTCCACCAGTGATGATGTGCAGTGCCTGGTTTTGTACTCTGTCAAGGTTCTGTTGATGAGATTTAGCTGCTGTCATCCATGAGCTGGATCCATACTCAAGGTGTGGTCGTACAGCACGTAGGTAGATGGTCTTGAGGATCCTTTCATTGGCACCCCACTTAGTTCCTACCAGCTTCCTCATGATGTTTAGCTTTCCTCTGGCCTTTGCCTCTGCGTTCTGGATGTGCTCCTTCCATGTTAATCTTCTGTCATAGGTGACTCCCAGGTATGTCTGCTGGTCCTCATACTCGAGTGGAGTACCGCCCAGTGTCAGATTGCCAACCTTGGTTTTGGTGGACAGTGAGAATAGCATGGCTGACGATTTTTCTTTATTGATGGTAATACACCAGCGATTGGCCCAAGCTGTAATTCTGTCCAAGGCGAGCTGCATTCTGTATGTGGCAGTCGTTGTGTACTCCTCGGTGCACCAAAGTATGAGGTCATCTGCATAGAGGGCTGCTTGGATCCCATTGGGCAGGTCTGCTACAATGTCATTAATGAAGAGTATGAACAGAGTTGGTGATAATACTCTGCCTTGTGGCACCCCTTGTCTCAGCAATACATTCTGTCCAGATTGTCTATCCACCAGCACCCTAGCTCTGCGATTGTGTAGGTATGACTTGGTCCATCGGAACATGTTGCCAGCGATGCCTGTGCGCCGGAGCTTCACGAGGAGGCCATCCTGCCACACCTTGTCAAATGCCTTCTGCAGATCGATAAAGGCAGCTAGCATCACTTTCTTTGCTTGAAAAGTGTCCTCTATGACCTGTGCAAGATGTGTTGTTTGATCTTCTGTGCTCCTGTATCTTCTGAAGCCGGCCTGCTCTGAAACTATAATGTTCTCCGACTCCAGGTACCACTGCAACCGCTGGTTGACGAGGCGCTCCATGGTCTTGCATATGCAGCTTGTAAGACTGATAGGATGGTAGTGCAGCACTTTGGTCTTGATCTTCCCTTTTTTCAGAATAGGTGTCATTCTGGCTTCCTTCCAGCACTGAGGAACCTCTCCATTGGTCCAACTGAGATTAAAAATGTCTAGCAACTTGCAGAGAGATGAATTACCAAGGTGTTGGATCATTTCATTCGTAATGCCATCTGGCCCGGGAGATTTCTTCTTCTTCAATTGGCGGATAGCCTTCTTCAGTTCTGCTAAACTAATGTCAACTTTCATTGCATCATGAGTGTTGGTGTCTGTTCTTTCCTTTTGCTCTTTTCTAACCTCTTTTTGACTCATTGGTGGTATAGAAATGTTGCTTTCTTTTGCATATGCCTTCGCAAAGGCATCTGCAGCCATCTTTCCTGTCAGTGTTTGTCCATCTTCTTCAAGAGTAATCTTCTCTCCCCCGACACCATCATCATTCAGTGCTTTAGTCAGTCTCCATAGCTTTGTGGTGTCTCTCTCCAAATTAAACCCTGCCGTCGTTTCCCTCCAGCTTCTTCTTTTGGCCTCCAGCTTGGTCTTTAGATACCTGGCTTTAGTTTGTTGTAGTGTGAAGTGGTTTTCATGACAGGGATTACCATCTGCATCTTCTCTGGCCTTGTCTAGTTTATCATGTGCTGCTTGCAGTTCTGTTGTCCAGTAGGGGCGGTAGTTTTTCCTGAACCCTCGAGGAATCGCTTCGTTGGCAGCCTTGAGGATACTTGAATTAAATTCCTTGACCACAATGTTGATGTTTCTCCCTTCTACTGCTATATTTTGGGTAAGCTCATTGGAACGAATGCCGAACAGACTCCAATTTGCCTTTTTGTAGTTCCACCTTGGATGTTGAGATGAACTTGTCGAAATACTTCCAGAAAGAGAGAGGAGGACTGGGCGGTGGTCGCTTCCTCCTAACTGCGATCCAACCACTCTACTGAGGTTTCTGTGAATGTCTTCTGTACAAAATGCCAAGTCCGGCATTGTTGTCGAGTGCCACCGGCGCGAGTAGAAGGTAGGCTGATCTGTGGGATCGTTGACAAGTAAAAGGTGCTTTTCATCTTGCCATGCTTCAATGTCTTCTCCTCGTTTATCAAGTGTTCTGTATCCCCAGCTCTGGGACTGGCTATTAAAGTCTCCCGCAATGAGGAAGTGGCAGTCTGGGACCTGGATTGTGTCAAGTGAGAGATTCTTGTCATTAGGGCAGTAATAATTGACAATGTCAATCACAGAGTTGCTGGTTGTTACCTTGATCTTGATATATTCTGCCTCTTCCATAAAGGTTTTGATCTGGCTGGCGTTCACGCTGTTTTGGACCAAGGTGATCACCCCGCCTTTCTTTCTTCCTCTTCGATCACACCGGAAAATCTGGTAACCTCTGATCTTAAATGGTTTTCCTTCTTGCAGGTGTGTCTCTTGGATGCAGCAGATATCAATGTTGTTTTCATACAGGAACTGTTCGAGCTCTGATTTCTTGTTGGTAACCCCTTCTGCATTCCAGTGCATGATGTTGATACTGGGGTTCTCTTTAGGTTTGGTCTTCTCTTTTGGTTGGCCAGTAGCTCTCCATCCTCGTCCCCTGGCTCCACAAGACGAGTTGATGGGACCTCCAGTAGCTGAGGGTGGGCTCCTTCGAGGCGTGGAGCCCGGCACTGCACCTGCCTGGCGGATCCTCACAGGGCGAGCACCATTTCGGTTGATTCGATCTCCAAGTGTCATTTCATTGGCGTTGTGCATAATGCTCTGGTTAGCCCATCCAAATGTCTGGACCGACACCCAGTGGGTTACACCCCTGCGCAACGTTGAGGCCGAGCATATAGTCTTAAACAGGGGCCAACTTTTCTAATTTTAAGAATTGTGTATATTTAAATGCAAATGTTTCAAATGCTAATGGTGCAGGTGAGCTTCACAGGCCCTAGGTCCTCTTGTTATAGCCACACTAACATGTGGGTGCATAGTAATTACATCGTGTGGTCATCCATCCCTGATATTTTGTCCGCACCATAGTTTCAAGTGTTTTTCATATTTAATCAGCAAACTTGATATAGGGAACAGTGTCATGTATAGATTTTCATAGTTCACTAAACATTATTTAAATGTCTCAAAAGTAGATCAGTTTGACCCACGTTTCATGGGTCACTGAAAATCATAGATTATTCTTGTCTGAGCCATTGTTTCAAATGTTTTTATATACAGTAACCAAATGTGGTATCAGGATGGATACATTATAGGCTAAATGTGTGAGCCATGTATCAAAAATATGTCAATGTGACCTACTTTTCAAGGTTGACTGAACATCATGTCATATATTGTATCCAAACCTGGTGTATGGTAGCATACTTTTCACAGTTCAGTGAACATCAAAAAAATTGGTGTCTGATGTAGTCTCAATGATCTGCCAATAAATAAGTAAGTTGTTGAATATTTTAAAAACAATTTAACTGGAAGCCATTGCTACCTTTAGTATCAAAAGAGTTAGGTAAATTTAATAATAGAATTTAACAATTCAGTCATAAAGCAATTCATATTAAACTATGTATTTATGATTCTATGCAGAGAACCCTCACCTATACGATGCTGAGCACGTCGAATCACTTCTACTTGTACGCGGATTCAGGGGAGATAATCCTGAAGCAGCCTATCGATCTGGCTCTCATCAACTCAGTTTTGTCGGTGAGTCTGTTAACACTTTAACCTTCAAATTTGTTCAAGAGAACTTTATTGCCAGTTTGAGTGTTAACTGTTTAACACTCATATCAACCAAAAACAGCTTTAGCAGTGGTCTTGAGAAATATCCATTTGCAGACCAAGAGAAGACTATTTTTGAAAATTTATCAAGGAATGACTAGCTTGGTTATCAAGCCAGTCATTCCAGTGGTAAATTTTCAAAAATAGTCTCTTGATCTGCAAAGGAACATTTTCTATGAGAAAATTTAAATTTTTTGAACAAATTTTAGTTTTAAAGTGTTAATGTTTGAATTTTGTCCAGACCAGCTACAAAGCAGTGCTCACAGTTCCTCATATTAAAATTAAATTCCCTATAAAGCATTAGTCTGAAACTATAAATATTTAAGATAAACATTTATACAAATGCTTCCATTGATACACTTTGCGTGTTTTAGAATCGGATATCTTTTTATGTTTTCCCTTTAACCACTTAAGTGTCAAACTAGCCAAAAATGGGTTCTCCTGTCGTTTTGCGAAACATTCATTTGCACATTAAAAGAATCAATTTCCTGAAAACTATACAGGGAAGCTGTTGAATATTTTGTAACTAATTTGACTGGGTGCTGTTGCTGCCTATGGCAGCAACAGCGCCCAGTCAAATTAGTTTCAAAATATTCAACAGAATATTTATTAAATAGTAAAAGCAAGCAATTTGTACAACAACGCATAGACCCTCTTCAAATATGCTTTCGTGACGTACTTATCGACATCATTCATGACGTCATTCATTATGATGTCATTCTTCACATCGCGCAGTTCATTATGACGTCATATGATGGGTGGGTACTCTGGAAAGGTGAATTCGACATTGCGTAAACAAACATCTTGTTTTTCTTGACCAATAGTGACCATTGAATGATTAAAACAGTTGCTTAAATGACTACCGTTGTGGCTACAAATCCTGTATGATCATATTTTGCAGCTGAGAAGAGAAGCGTCCATTTCTAGCTATGCCCCACCTATTTATAATTAAGCTCCGCCCACTGAAACTTTGGAACCTGAATTCCCAGAATTTTTATTTCAAGGTAACTATACAGGTAAGCTGCTGAATATTTTGTAACTAATTTGACTGGGGGCTGTTGCTACCTATGGCAGCAACAGCTCCCAGACAAATTTGTTTCAGAATTTTCACAAGAATTTCTATTAAATTGTAAATTCCTCAAAGACACAGTTTGTACACTTTCCTGGCAGGCTTGATTTTCCTTATGAAGGTAAGTCATCTTGACTGTGATGTCAGCTAAGCTTTAATGTATTTGGTTCTGATATCAGATATTTGGGTGACAGATCGCATCCATCCATTGAATAATAAATGACATAATAACATTATATCTACTAAATATTATTTCTACTGGTTTTCTTTCTAATTTCTAGGTGCAAGTGCAAGTATCCGATGATCAGATACCACCAAAAACACTATCTAGGCCGCTGCTAATAAACTTCCGAATCACCGGTAACCAGCCTCCAGTTTTCCAACCAGTTCAATACTCTGTTAGAATTGATCGAACCGCAAATGTTAACCAGCCCATTATTCGTGTCACTGCCTCTGATCCCGACCTCAGGGTAAGATAGTCCTGAGATTATTAATGTTATAGTTTGACCTGTCATTCATTCATTGCAATAATGCTAATATTAATAAAGAAATAAGAATGTTTTCCATTGAGAATTCTAAGAAATAAAATGATACATTCTCCCCCCCCCACCTCCACCTCTCTAAATAGAATAAGGGTTATATAATATTAGGTTTTTTTGGTCTTTCCTGACTTTCTTTTTCACATCATAGCTAACGTTCTGCTGATGAAATTCAGGTTTCTGTGTGAAGCCTTTAGAATGTGTTGATTTGGTTGTCTTAATGTCAGGTGTTTTGAGAAGAAGGATTCATATGTAGCTATGGTCCGCCAATTTGTACTTAACCCTTTAATGGTCAGGACGGCCAAAACTGACCTCTGTACTGGTCTTCAGGAATGTCCATTGGCAGGCCAAGAGAATACTATTTTTGAAAATTTACCACTGGAATTCTTGTCTTGGTAATCGAGCCAGTCATTCCGGTGGTAAATTTTCAAAAATAATTCTCATGGCCTGAAAATGGTCATTCAATAAGCAAATATTTGGATTTTTTGGTCCAAAGTTGCCCATTAAAATGTTAAGCTCTATATAGCCTTGCACGATATTGTCCTAGGACTTATCGCGATATATCGTGTTGAAAAAATTGCAATATTTCGATATCATATAGCCTATTTTATGGTATATGAATTCAAGGGGTGAATTGGTCTTCGGTTGATTTGGACTGCGCAGTTTGGCTTATGTATCCATATCGGCTTCACTATGATTTTTCATATCAGTTTTAACTGAAGATCACTTCTAATTTGTAAATTGCAACAAAAACTTGAAATCCAGTTGCCAAGATGCTTAAAGAACGATTGTTAATAACACGAAAATAGGGCAAAATTTCCCGATATTGCCGACTTACACCTTGCCTTAAGGTATACCCTGGCCATCATTGCGAGAGTGAAATTATTATATTGAACAACATAAATATTGCAATCTCTGTTATAATCATCATTTATTACATCAAGATTAGTCCTGTAATTTGATATTTCATGTCGTCTTTGTGAAAACATACAAATCATGTGATATTAGGAATGTACTTTAGATCCATAGACATCTAATATCTAGATCTGATCCATATTTACCGAGTACCCGTTTACTAATAATAGTTAGCCTTCATAAACATCTTGGATAATTCACCTTGCTGGCTAAAGCGTGTATACCGTCTCATTTAGCTATCACATTTGTGAACACACCACCTCTCGCCTCCAAAAACAGGAAAGTGAGCAATATCACGTGATTTATATATTTTATTATTAATAGTTAACCTTCAGAAACATCTAGGATAGTTTGCCTTGCTTGCTAAATCGTGTATACCATCTCATTTAGCTATGAGATTTGTGAACGCACCACCTCTCGCCTCCAAAAACATGAGAGCAAGCAATATCATGTGATTTATATATTTTCGTGACGCCATTTAATGTTAAAATTAGGATTAATTTTGATTTTTTAAACCATGCTTATTAAAAGTATGCAATATTTATACCGTCCCGGGTAATAATTTCACCCCCGCGGTCATGGTTTTGAGGCATACAATAAGGTGGCAAGAAATTGTACCAGTAAATTGTGTTAAATCTTCGTATTATTATCCATCTTTTAAAACAATTTTCTCGAGTGAACAACTTTTTCTTGATATATTCCTGATATAAGCCCACCCGTTTCTTAGAAATGTTGCTTTGGAAATAAACTGAACAGCGTGCCGTAATAGAAGTCTATATATATGCTACAAATAGGCAGAATATTTTCGGGATATTTCAATTTTTTTTTTAAATCATCTCGTAAAAAATTGTGGCCGAAAAAGAAATTGTGATAATCATGCAAGCCTACTCCCATCTACTTTTTGTACATGGTGGAATCAATTTGAAACTAAAACCTAAATTCCCAGAATATAAATTCCATTGTAACTATACAGGGTAGCTGCTGAATATTTTGAAAGTAATTTGATGGGGGTGTTGTTACTAAGATCTCCCAGTCAGATTAATTTCAAAATATGGAACAGAAAATTAATTTATCAAAGACATACAATTCACACACTTTAGTGACTGACATTTAGATTTTTGTGGCGGAGCGACATTATTTCGACGTCATTTATTATTACATCAGATAATTCAGTGACAGATCGGATCCGTCTCTTGCCATTTCACAGAATGACTTCAATCTTGGTCTGCTGTATAGCCATTGCCCTATATGACTTTGCATTCAGAAGGTTACGGTCATGCCAGTGAACATATGCAAATTGCATTTCTGTGCAATACATGTATCTGAAAGTTTTGAAAGGATGTTCACTAGGCTTGGCCTTCATCATACTGAAGAATTCTAACTCTTTAATGAACCTTTCCAGTTTATCCATCCATCATATGTTTAGGATGATGTCATAATCAATGACGTCATGAATGATGTAGATAAGTATGTCACGAACACATAACTGGTGATGAACTATGCATTGTGCGAATTGTATGTCTTTACTATATTTATAAACACGCTGTTGAATATATTGTTGGTGGAGCTTAGCTAGAGATGGGCGGGACATAGCTGGAACTGGAAAGGGAAAATTTTCAAGCCAAAGACAACTGGCCTTGGCAGTTGTCTTGAGTATTCTCCCTTTGCAGGCTAAGAGATGTTTATTGTTTTAAAATTTATCACTGAAATATCTAGGCTGATAACTGAGTCAGTCATTCAAGTGGTAACTTTTAAAAAAGTAGTCTTCTCTTGGCCTGTAAATTGACAACCACTGAGCAGAAATGTAAATTTTCCTGGCCATCTGTACAATGATATGTCAACGAGATATTTATATATTAATATTTTTATTAACATAGCCTCTTGGCATAGATACATTTTTCTAATAATTTTCACATTGACATATTTCAGGGCAGACTGCTGTACAGGTTGATTGGTGATTATCCCGCGGCAGCATTCTTCGCAATGAATCCTCAAACACGATGGATCTCCCTGTCCAGATCTCTATCTCAGGCACCAGGGTCAGACCAACGCTTTGTGGATTATCCTGTAAGTTTAGTAATAGGTCATCATTGTGGTGGAGACTGTTAAATTGAGTGACATGTCTGTGAACAAGCTGGTCTTGACACCCTTTTTACCTAGGATTAAAATAGATGGCATCTGGACCAGATTGCAGTACAGTGCAGTCTGTCTTAACCATTTCACTGATGAATTCCGCCATATCTCATTTTCAAGGTAACCAGACAGGAAAACTTGAATATTTTGAAACTACTTTGACTGGATGCCATTGTTGCCTTAAGCAGCAATGGCTTCCAGTCAAATTAATTTCAAAATATTCAACAGAATAATTTCTATATCATAAAGAATATACATTTTCAGGGACTAGTCAGTGAAACGGTCAACGGGTGACTATATTACATTGTCTATTACCAGAAAAATTTAGTCTTGTAAAATAACTCCATTGCCGTAATAAATTCCTTTTGAGTCCACAAGATTCATATAATCTGAGTACCATTATAACTTCACAGATCAAGGTCTTGGGTACTGGTACGAAAGATTTAATTTTCTTTCTGAAGTATGCCACAATGTTTAATTTTTCAAAGCCAATGCCATATGTACCAAATTTAAACATTTAAATAAATAAAACAGGCCTTTATGCAGCATTTGTTCTTGAGAAATGCCCATGTGCAGGCCAAGAGAAGACTATTTTGGAACATTCGCATTGACCGAGCCAGTCATTTCAGTGGAAAATCTCCAAAAAATAGTCTTCTAGGTCTGAAACTGGTCATTCTGAGAAATCTTGACCATTAATGAGTTCATTTTTATAAATCGTATATATTTTTACTGTCATGTTTTTAGTTAAGTGCCTCTGTACTAATTATATGATCCAAGATATAATCATTCATTCCATTTATTGAAAATGTCCATTTGCAGACCAAAACAAGATTATTTTTGAAAATTTACCACTTGAATGACTGGCTCTGTTATCGAATCAGTCATTCCAGTGGAAAATTTTTTTAAATAGTCTTCTTGTTCTGAAAATTAAGATTTTACAAGACCAGTACTGAAGCCATTTTTGGCAGGTGTGATTTAATTAGCATTTCCTCATTCAATCGAGAAGCTTAATATCTGATTGAAAAACATCATTCAATGAAAGTGCTAGACACCTGTACTATGTTGGGAAGAGAATCCTAATGTAATGGAAATCTTGTTTGTTGTACAGATGACTGCACAGGCATATGACAGTGAGTTCCCTGAGCAATATGGACAGGCACCTGTTACTGTTACCATTGATAGGAACCCGAATGCTCCGGAGTTCTCACAGGCCAGGTACAACGTGACAATATTCGATGATACGAGTATCTGGAGACAAATTATAGCTTTTATTGCCACTGACGCTGATGGGGTATGTAGCCACTGTGTGTTTTGTGCATTACATTGTAGTTACAATGGAGCTTTCCAGTTTTAATTAGGCCTGCCCATCTTTAGCTAAGATCCACACACATTTCGCCATGTTGGGATCGATCGATCCCTAAACTGCCTGACTATTAACATCCAGAAAACTATACAGGTAAACTGTTGAATATTTTGAAACTAATTTAACTGGGTGCTGTTGCTGCGCCCAATCAAATTAATTTCGAAATATTCAACAGCATGTTTATTAAATAGTAAAGACATACAATTCATACAACAATGCTTTAGCTCATCATCAAATATGCGTTCGTGACATACTGAGCTACGTCATACATGACATAATTGATTATGACATCATCCTGCATGTCACGTAGTTGATTATGATGTCATATGATGGATGAATAAACTGGAAAGGTCCATTATCACATTATCAAGCTTGTATTACATTGCATAATATTCATGAAGCTATCGCCATACTATTACTGCGCCTGTTGTCACGTAGGAGCGATGATATAGCAATGCCACTTGTTATGTTATTCTATTACCCTTAAAATATTGGAGAATGAAACAGTTCTATAATTTTAGTAGAAATCTCAGAAACTGTTAACGGTCTGAGATAATACGACGTTGTGTTTGTCACTATATTTCGTTGTTTATTGGTCAGAACTCGTAGTAATGAAGCGCTACAATGATATTAATGAAAATTAAATTAAGTAAGATCTCATATGGAACTCGCTAAATCTCATTCCAAATCAGATCATACTAAACTTGTGTGATAAATTTGATATGAAATGTCAACTCTTGTGAGATCCTCTATCTCTTGTGATATTATCATCTGATGTGTTAGCCCTTCAACCCTTGAACTCCCAGTGTCTCGAATTTATAATGTCTGGACAGGAAAGCTGTTTAATATTTTAAAAATACTTTTACGGGAACCTGTTCCTGCTAGGGATGGTGGAAGTGACATAGTTTGATTATAACATCAGGTAATGGAGGAATCCAGTTTTAGCTATACCCCACCCATCTCTAGCTTTAACTTTAAACTTTGCCCGTGTTGGGATCGATCGATGCCTGCACTCTTTTAATCTCAATTTCCAGAGTATTATGCATGTAAGCTGTTGAATATTTTGAAACTAATTTGATTGAGTGCTGTTTCTGCCTTTGGCAGCAAGAGCATCCAGTCAAATTAGTTCCAAAATATTCAACAGAATGTTTATTAAAAGGCAAAGACATACAATTCATACAACAACACTTAGTCCATCATCAATTAATCATTCATGATGAACTAAGTTACGTTATTTATGCCGTAATTGATTATGACGTCCGCATACATGTCACGTAGTTGATTTAAATGTCATATGATTGATGGTTAAACTGGAATCATCCATTGACTGATAGGTCATGTTCATACATTATGGTAGATTTTGATAAATGTTTGACATTGAAATCAATGACCATTGGCTAAAACTGATTTGAATTCAAAATAAGACAGATTAGGTCATCTTAGCAAAATTTGGTCCATATATAAGTTGCATGTTTTTTCATTTTTAACTAGGATGATGTTGTTTTGCGCATGGACACGAATCCAACAGCAAATGAATACTTCTTTTTGAACGTAGCTGAAGGCCAAATTTATGTGAGGAAATCGCTAAGAGACCTGCCATATGTTCCATACACATTCACGGTAAGTTATTAAAATATGTGCCATTAGATTGTTACATACGCTTCATTACGGAGACGTGCCAGAATGGCTGAATCCAGTTTTAGCTATGCCCCGCCCATCTCTAGCTAAGCTCCGCCTATGCTTTGTCCATTTTAGGATCAATCGAACCCTAAACTCCCTGAACCTCAATGTCCAGAAAACTATACTGGTAAGGCGTGGACTATTTTGAAACTCATTTGACTATATGGCAGCAAACATGTCCAGTCAAATTACGGACTATTAAGCATTTATGATGGCCTTAGATACATCATTCATGATGTAATTGATTATGACCTCAGCCTACACGTGACATAGTTGATTATGACATCATATAATTATTTGATGGATTGGATGCATCTATTGACCACCTTATGCAAGTTTTGGAAGGCAATGTCATTGTAGGTGTCGAAGGCTGTGATTGGCTGGCACATTTAACTCATCAGCCAAATAACATCCAGCAACACAGCAATCATTTAAATTTTAATGTTTGCTTAGGGAATATCCATTTGTAAGCCAAGAGAATACTACTTTTTAAATTTTACCACTGGAATGACTATTTCGATAACTGAACCAGGCATTCCAGTGATAAATATAAAAAAATAATCTGTGTCTTCACCTGGAGATTTTCAAAGAGAGATGTGAAATTTTTGTGTTCAAATCTGAGTGCTAAAGGGTTAAAGCCATCCCATTTCTTCTGTACATATTCACAGTGTGTCCTGCTTAAGTTTCAGAATTTTTGTCATCAAATTATGTTGATACTATGCCCCTATTTTATCCACTCATGCAATGCATGATGATGTTATGCGAAGGCACTGACCATCAGCTTATCTATCTATCCATTCATCTGCTCCAGATTTCGATGAGTTTGAACATACACGCAGAATTATTTTCACTGGCTATATTTGGGTGAAACACAGTCAGTCATCCTTTCGTTACTGTGAAATCTGTCCATATTTTCAGGCCCAGAAGAATATTTTTAAAAACTTGCAATCATTAACCCAGTCATTTCTGTTGTAAGTTTTCTATATATTTTCCTGATTGATCTCTTGGTTTCCTGCAATGGACATTGCTTACGGCAACTGCAGATGTAATATTTTAACCCTTTCATGGTGAAGCCAGCAAAACCTGGCCTCTGCCCTGGTCTTGAGAAATGTGCATTTGCGGACCAAGATAACCAAACCAGTCATTCCAGCGGTAAATTTCAAAAATAGTCTTCTCGTGACCTGCAAATGAACAGTGGCTAAGCAAAATCTTGAATTGGTTTGGCCATTAACCCTTTGATGGTCAAGCCTTCCAAAATGGCCTGTGCAGTGGACATGAGGAATTTCCCCTTGCAGGACCACAGAAAGCTATTTTTGTAAATTTCAGTTATCAATTTACAAAAATTGGTCATCTCTTTGCGTGAAGTTTTCTTGAAAAATCTTAACCATTAAACCGTTAATTGATTTGAGTAGCATTTCGAGCTCTGAGATTGTATTGGCCCAATAGGGGTTATGATAACCTACATGTACTTAGCTGTAGCACATATCATCTCTTGGTGCATAGTGTCATGTGATGTGTTTTGTTCCTAGTTTCGGGTGTATGCTGATGATGTGTATTCTCCAACGCGATCAACGAGTGTTCCTGTGTCAATCATTGTCTTGCCACAAGAGGGAGGCACGATACGCCCTACAATAGGGCCGGTCACCAATATAAGTTTTGTGTATAACGAAGACATCATTGACACAATGACTGTCGGAAGTACTGCGTATCATGTGAATATTAGGTTTACACCTAACCCACAGGTAAAGTATTATGTTAATTGGGGTTTTTTTTCAAAATAAAGCGTACTAATATGGTTTGAGACACTGAAATCTTTTGTAATGATTGCATTTATATTAAGACTTCCTCACAATTAGCCTATGGTTAGTTATCAAGTTTACAGAGCAGATACCATTCTATTTCATTTCTAGCTCTACCTTAAATGTGGGTATATCTGTATTGTCACGATCAAATGACATAGGTCTGGCATGAAAGGTGCAAATGTCTGATAATAACTGTCTGAATTTGGTGTGAATTTACAATTTAATAAATATTATCTTGAAGATGTTGAAACTAATTTGACTGAGAGCTGTTGCTGCCTATGGCAGCAATAACTCCCAGTCAGATTGTTTTCAAAATATTTAACGACTTACCCGTATATTTACCTTGAAATTGAGAATCTGGGAATTCAGGTTTTAAAGTGTTAAAATCGATTCAAGCTCGCTTACAAAATGGGCGGAGCTTAGCTAGAAATAGGTGGGGCACAACTATAAATGGATGTCAATTTATTTTCTTCCTTCTCTCTTCCTTTCTAGGGCCCTGTTGTTTACACCATGATACCTGGACCTGGCTGGGAGTATTTCCGACTTAACCGCAATACAGGCGCCATCACATTAAATGCAGATTTACGAAATAATCGGATAACCAATATTCAAGTAAATATAAATCACCACTATTCTTTATATCCAGTAACACAGGACTACTACCTTAGATGAGCACCAGTATTGGTGTCAATAAACAGACGTGCTATAATCTTTAATCTTCAACTTTTTCAAGACAATTTAAATTTTCTCATAGAAAATGCCCATTTGTAGACCAAGAGAAGATTGTTTTTGAAAATTTATCACCGGAACAACTAGCTCTGTTATTAAGCCAGACATTTCAGTTGTATATTTTTTTTAGATGTATGTTTTCTCTTGCTGTACAAATGGACATTGCCGAGGACCGTTTTGGCCGGCTTAGTCAATATAGGGTGAAAGAGAGATGTATTCTTTACAGTGAACCCTGCCTATGGTGGCCAAATATCTTTATGGACTAAATAACAGTAATACTTTAACCTCCACACACATACACACCACCCCACCCCACCCCCATCTTAAAGAGCCACCATAATTTGGCCTAAAAAGATATGTACTTTCTGCTGATTATTTCTAGAATAATTTGACTGAAAGTTATTGCACAAACATCATCATCAAATATATATGTTCTGTTCATATTGACTACTGAGTATTTTGATAATAATTTGACTTAATTGTGTTGCTGCCATCGATAGCAATGGCTTCAGTCAAATTATTTTTAAAATATACAATATAGCTTCTCTTATGATTTGCATGAAATCGATGTACTTGGACTACACAGTACTTTGATATGGGCAGTCCTACGCACTTACACCTCAATGATCAACTGCACAAATTGTGACCCATCCCACCCTTTTTTTGTTTGAGAATTTTCACTCAGTATAAACAATAGAGTCACATAATATAACATCTGATATTTCATATGAATATGGTATCTGAACATTGCATGCTGGGTAAATTTCATTATAATTATCGAGACATGCGAGCTTTAACCATTTCATCGACAAATCCCTGAGAAAGTATCTTCTTTATGATACAAAACTTATTCTGATGAATATTTTGAAATTAATTTGACTGGAAGCCATTGCTGCCTTTTCGGCTTCCAGTCAAATTAATTTCAAAATATTCAACAGTTTTCCTGTATGGTAGCATTGAAAATGAGATGTGAGGAATTCATCAGTAAGAGGGTTAATTACCACATTGTGATGGTCAATATGATGAGCATTATAGATAGGATTATTATTAGTACATCTATCATACCAAAAGGCTTACTCATCGCACCATCCAAGATTTCCCCTTTAATTTCAATTTTTTGCCAGATAGCGATCAGCTTCCACCTATTTAACTTTTCAATTACTTCCCTTAAATTTATGGGATCTTAATAGACTGGATAGAACAGCAGCAATCAGAGATTGTATACCAAGATATTTTGGATTTTCCGAATATGTTGGATGATGGCCAAAGTTGCTGAATCTTAGTGCATAGGAGGGTTATAGTGACGAGGACTGACCAATATAAGAAAAGCTGACTGTCCCCGCGGTGATATAATACACACAAAGGACAGGAAGGCGGCTTCTCCATTTCACATCAAGAGTATACTTACCTCCCTAATACTTTTGATATTGCTAAATATTGGCTTTCACTCAATAAACACTCAGATTAAAAACAGTTAGGTGCCCCTACTGGGCAGGGAGTCAGAGCGTAGTCTGGCGGATGCCAGCCCCACCACCGCGCATGCGCAGACTAGCACTTCCTCTTTGCTAATTTATTGGCTGAGAGACAACACATGCTTTCATGATAGAATCTTTCTATACTCTTTTCAAAGCTTTTTAAGACTATTAGATAGAAGTTTACCGCTGACAAAGATGGCTGAGAGAGTGACTTCGCCACAGGAGGGCCTTGGACCTTTAAATCAGGTGACTTCTAGTAAAATTAGCGAGTTTTGTCCCGTTGTAATGTGTTTCCGGGACTCTCGCTAGACGTGATAAGCGCCTTAATTAGTTGGGTTTTTTCAACTAGGTGCTATATAAGACTAATCTCTCTTTGTGTTTATGTCCACAGGTCTGTGTGAAGGAGAAATAAGGACATGACATCAGCAGAGGGTTTGTGTCTCTCCACCATGGTTCCATTTCCTACTAATACTGTTAGGTTATCTAACCAAAAATTCTATGCCCAGTGAGTTGGAGGCCTATTATAAAGGTCTTCTCACTTTGCCCTCTTGATCCAATTCCTTCCCCTTGAGGTGGAGAGAGTTAAGAGGCGTTCAGTGGTGGAGTTCTCCAGTTCATCAGGTTGGATGGTTTGTCTAGACAAGGTGTCAGGTATTAATTATTGATATGAGAAAGGGAGATAATTAACACTATTTGCCATTGTTATCAGTATTTATCTGATGCTTGTGTAGTCGAAATCCATTCTGCACATGTTCTGGTTACAGATACAATTCGTCCTTGCACTGGGATGTTTGTTGGGATCGATTTTGTCCTGTCATAGGATTAATGACGTCATAATCAGCTTTGCTCTTTATTTACAATTAAAGTTGTCCGAAGCTGGTTTCTGATAAAAATTATGATCTTTATGATCATTTCCTTCTCTTGAGTTGGTGAGTTTCTAAGCTTAACTAGTTTGCTCATACTCCTCGTCCTTTGGCCTTTTTCAGAGACCTGGTTGTGCGTCCTGTGGACGATTTTTGAGGGACAAGTTTGGCCCTCATCTATGTTTTCAGTGTAGCCCCTGTGGTCCCTTGCTTAATTGCGAGATATGTAAGCACTGGGGGGGCGAGCTAATGTCCGAATTCTTGTGCTTGCAGGCGAAGGACAAGTTGGAGGAGGAGAAAAAGAAGCTGAAAAAAGAGGTCGTAAGTAAGAAGGGTAAGAGGAAGGCCTCGTCCGCGGTGGACATGGAGGCCTTCCGGACCGAGATGTTGGGAGAGATGAGGAGGACAATCAAGGATTTGGTTCCAGAGTTGCTTCGTGGCATGCTTCCTGGACCAAATCCTTTATTGACCTCATCATCTGCTTCGGAGCAGGTAATCCCCACCTCTGAATCAACGTTCCTTAGTACGCTTCCGTTGTTTGAAGATTCAGAGGTGGCCCCATTAGAGGGGGTGTTCCACGGCCCTGGCAGCAGGCTTATTGCCGCGCCCAATAGGGACCGTGGACGGGCGTCGCTGGAACCCGCGGGCTGCTCATCAGTCCAGGGGTATCCGCACACCGCGGCTGCCAGTACCTCGTATGGCACCTTCCCTGGCCAGTCTGGGTTAGCTCTCTTTGCTGACCCGGAGTCTAATCTTTCTGGCCAGGAGGATGATGATTACCTGTTGGGGTCGCCGTCTGAAGACGTGGCCATGGAATATGACGTTTGTGCGCCCCTCGCGGGGAATACAGGCGCCTTTTTCCACGGTTCTACTCTTCCAGGGGTAGAATCCACGGTTCAGACTGTGGCCCTGGGCGCTGAAGGCCAGCGGTACCGCATACCTCGGCTTGCCGAGAGTGTAGCTGGTGCTGGCCGGGGCCGTGGTGGGGCGGTATATGCCCCGCACTCTACCACGGCGCCTGCTCCTGCTCAAACCAGTGACATTAGCATGCCGGTATTATCAGGCCCGCATGCTCTCCCTGGCTTGCCAGGGATATCAGCGTATCCGCCGTCAAGCTCTGTTGCTTGTGCTCAGGAGGAAGACGAAGGCCCCCGTCTTGTAGAGCGCTTGCAACTAGCCACGGAGGACTGACGCTTGCCAGTGGTTGGTGAGTGTTAGACCAGATCTGCCCGTGGAGCAGTCGGCTAGCCAGCGTGAACACAGGCCGTGGTTAGCTGGTAAGCCTACTGCTAACGCTATGCCTTCTCTGCCGCTGGCAGAACATGTCGCTGACATGTTCGAGGCGGCGGAGACGTCCATTAAGGCGAGTAGACGTCTCGCTAAGGCCCCGCGCGAGGTGGCCAGGCGTTGCCGCATCGTGCCCCTGGACTACCAGCGGTACGGTGTGGTACCAAAGCCGAGCGTGGATGACCACGCGGCTTTGGGTGAGGATGCGCGGCCAGGCTCCCGTTCTGACACGGGAGTCTTGTGTTCGAACGCGTTGCGTTCGGCAAATGCCGCGTGGCGTGATGCGGAGGAGAGTGGGAGGGCTTCGATTGCCGCTCTGTCCCACGTCTCCCAGCTGTTACAAAGGGTAGTAACAGCATCCGCATCGCGCCAGCCAAGTCCGGTCACAGTCCAGCGAGCCATCCAGGATGGTATCAACCTGGCTCTGGACTGTATGACGCGGGCGGTGACCAGGAGTGTCCGGGCAAGGCGCACTTTTGCCTTGGATAATCTGTGCCCGTCCCAGGACCTCTACAATAGGCTACTACGTACGCCTATGACAGGTCCTGGTCTCTTTGGAGGTGAGGGATGTAGACACCTCCAGGAGACGGTTACTCTGGTCAATAACCAGAGGGCGCTGCGCGAACAGTTTGAGGTGCTTCGTCGTGCCAACGTTCGCGCCGCACCCCCTGCGTATCGTCCCCTGCAGGCTCGAGGTGGTAGTGGCCAGGTCAGAGGCCAACCACCATCGCAGCGCCGGCCTCGGCCGCGTGCGATTCGGCCAGCAGCGAGGGGGGCGCAGGCTCCTCAGGCGCAGTCAGCCAGGCAGCCGCCCGCGCACCGAGGTGCGCGCGGGGCTGGTCGTGGCACGCGAGGATCTGGGCGGGGTAATCGTTCCTGATGGGACGGTTACCGCGGTGAGAACCGCGCCGGTGTTTCTGGCAAAGGAGACAGTGCCGCTCTTGCACTCCTTATGTCCACCTCTATCCCTAGGTGGACCGATGGGAGGCCGATTAGCCGACCACATGCAAGAGTGGGAACGGTTAACTCAGGACCATTTAGTCTTGCGATGGCTTTCAGTCGGGTATCATCCCGATTGGATGACAGGCCCGCCATCGCGACTGTCTCTAGTGCCGATCTGGACTCCAAATCCGAGAGATCCAGATCAAAGGTTGTGTATCGAGGAGGAAATAAATTCCCTCATACAAAAAGGAGCTATTCAGCCGGCACAGAGGTGTCCGGGCTTCTATTCAACCCTGTTCTTAGTAACAAAGAACACCGGAGGGTGGAGACCAATTCTCAACCTCAAGCCATTGAACAAGTTCATAGAGACGCCCAGTTTCAAGATGGAGACTGTGCGCTCGGTGTTGGCGGGGTTAGAGAGGGGAATGTGGACAGCGTCGATAGATTTGAAGGACGCTTATTTCCACATCCCCATACACAGGAGTTTCCGTCGCTTCCTGAGATTTGCATTCCAGGGCAGACAGTGGGAATTCAGGGTGCTACCCTTCGGAATTTCCACGGCTCCTCGGGTTTTCACCCGTGTGGTTCTTGCGATCACCGCATACCTCCGCAGGAGAAGCATAGCAGTCCACACGTACATAGACGACTGGCTGTTGAAAGCGCACACCCGGGAAAGTTTGTCGGCCAGTCTGGAGATTGTTTTGAAAACTCTCACAGACTTAGGCTGGATGAGCAATTTCCCAAAATCAGAGCTGACTCCATCCCAGAAGTTTGTTTACCTGGGGATGTTCTTCGATCTAGAGACAGGATATGTTTATCCTACTCAGGAGAGAGTTCAGAAACTCATCTCATTAATTCAGTCAGTGTGCGACAGTCGTCATGTCCTGGCACGGGTTTACTTGAGAATGCTGGGGTTGATGGTTTCATTGGAACCAGTCATTCCTCAGGCCGCCTTACGCAGGCGGCCGATCCAGTTATTTCTCATGACACAATGGACCCAGAGTACAGGTTCGCTGGACTCGAATGTGTCAGTGTTGGCGCCTCTGATTCATCACCTGCAATGGTGGTTGGACACAGAGAATCTCTTGGTGGGGGTTATGCTAACCCCTCCCCACCCTCAGGTGACTGTGTATACAGATGCATCGATGGAGGGCTGGGGAGCTTGCCTGGAAGAGTCCACGATATCAGGGCTTTGGAATCTGGAACAGTCAAAGGAACATATAAATCTACTGGAGCTAAGAGCAGTAGTCCTGGGCCTGGAACATTTCTTACAGAAAGTTCAGGGCAAGATTGTTCTTATTCGTTCAGACAACTCAACAGTTGTGACTTACATAAACCGCCAGGGCGGAACGAAGTCGCCCAGTCTCTGTATGATGACATGGAAACTGCTTTGTTGGTGTCTGGATCACCAGATTACCTTGAAAGCAGTTCATATTCTGGGAAGGTTAAACCTGCTAGCAGACTCATTGAGCCGAAGGATGAGTGTTTTACCCACGGAATGGCAACTAAATCAATGTGTGGCGGATCGTCTGTTCGACCATTGGGGGAAACCCAACATCGATTTGTTCGCAACGAAGAAGAATGCGAAGATGACGACGTACGTCTCTCCGATTCCGGATCCAAGCGCTTTCGCAACAGATGCGTTAGCTATCAGCTGGGGGAGAATGTATGCATACGCATTCCCTCCAGCAATCCTGATTCCAAAAATTCTTCAGAAAATCAGACAAGAGGAATGCCAAGTGCTTCTGATCGCCCCGGATTGGCCAAGCCGATCATGGTATACGGATCTGCTGGACCTTCTGGTCTGCAATCCGGTTCCTCTGCCTCTGATGGACGATATTATCTTCCAGGGCAAGGCCCTTCACAACAATCCGTCAATGTTCAGATTGACTGCATGGATGTTGTCAAGGAATCTAGAATTAAGGAGGGCTTTTCTGAGCAAGCAGCCATGTTTATGGCCAAAGCCAGGAGGGGGTCAACCTCCAGAGCATATAATTATAAAATCAACAGATTTGCAGAATGGTGCTCAAAAAGATGTATTGATCCAATGGATGCATCTATTCAGGTAGTAGCTGATTTCCTCTGTAACTTTTATGATGCCTATAGCCTCAAGCCTAACTCTATTGCTGGTTATAAGTCAGCTTTAATGTCTGTTATTCCTTGCTTGGCTAAGAGGGGAAGTGATGAAGTGAATACATTAAATGTATTAATTAAAGGCATGGGCAATCTAAGACCAAGGAATCCACCGGTGATTCCGTCTTGGAGTTTATCGCTAGTGCTTCAAGTACTAGGTGATAAGCCGTTTGAACCACTTAGTTCCATTTCTATGAAACTATTAACACTGAAGACTGTGTTTTTAATTGCTGCGGCCTCGGCTAGGCGTAGGAGTGAGATTCATGCCTTATCAGCCGAGGATGACCGTTTTGTGGTTTCAGGGGAAGGCCTTAAGCTGCTACCTAGGATTAATTTCTTGGCTAAAAATCAGTCGTTGAAATATCCAGGTCAACCTATTATTTTGCCTGCTTTAACTAGATATGATCCTAATTCTAAAGCATGGTGTCCTGTCCGGGCGCTTCGCCGGTACAAACAACGTACGGCGGAGTGGCGCACCGATCAGTCAGCGTTATGGTTGTCATATATTGAACCCCATGGCAGGGCTTCTAAAGACACCATTTCCAGGTGGATTGTAGAATGCATTCAGTTTTGCCATAAATCCGCCACCGGGAAGCAGGTTGACGTGGCCAAGGCTCACAGTGTCCGCGGCGTAGTGACATCCACTGCCCTATTTAATGGGGTCCCTGTGGATGATATTATGTCGGTGGCTCAGTGGCACTGTGAGTCAAGTTTTACAGACCATTATCTCCGTGACACCTCTAATCCTCTCGCCTTGTCGATTTTGAAAAAATAACTAGGCATATATATTTTTGATGGGGTTTCCTCATTGCTTATATATTTCACAATTAATTTATGGAAACAACCACTAATTTGGGACTGCATCGATCTTCACCAATGGGAAGAGGATGTCAGCAGCCATTTCAACAAGGTCAGTCTTGTGTATGTGTTGTCCATTGTTGATTGTCTTGTCACGTTACCCGTTATTTATATGATGATGGTTTTGTGTATTTATGTGGTTCATTGTTGAGAGTATATGAAAATGGAGTTTTTTCGTCTCTGTCCTGTAGTACATGGCACTTATACGTAGAGAGCGTATAGGACATTGAGGTCATTCGACTCTTCCTCCCAGGAAGGAGGGGGGGGGAGCGCATATGACATTCGGTCATCTCTCATACATCGGGGGTGTTATCCGATGGTTAGTCAAATCCTGACTGTTTTTCATACAGTTTCAGAAGTTTAAGTGCCTTAAACGCAGAAAAGCGTATAGGGATGAGCTGGTCTTTTGACCTCGCCTCCCTCCCGCCGAATTCACTGTCGAATTCTGGCAATATCAAAAGTATTAGGGAGGTAAGTATACTCTTGATGTGAAATAAACGAAATCAAGGATTTCTTTTTTCACGAGAGAGTTGATACTTACCTCCCTAGATACGGACCCGGCCTCTCCACCCCACAGAGGCTCGGTCTTCAGGCTCTTTATAGTTGCATGTGTATCAGCCAATAAATTAGTCAGAGGAAGTGCTAGTCTGCGCATGCGCGGTGGTGGGGCTGGCATCCGCCAGACTACGCTCTGACTCCCTGCCCAGTAGGGGCACCTAACTGTTTTTAATCTGAGTGTTTATTGAGTGAAAGCCAATATTTAGCAATATCAAAAGTATTAGGGAGGTAAGTATCAACTCTCTCGTGAAAAAAGAAATCCTTGGTTTCGTTTATACCCATGTATGTATGAATTGAGTTATTAATCCGCTCATGAAAGTCTGCAGCTAAGTCAGGATTAACCATCCCATCACAGTATTAACAAGATGTTAATCTTATAAATACTCACATTAATATCCTGGCGTGGAAGGAGCCAGACTTCCTGATCAGTCCCCTTCTCAATATGTGCCACCACCTTTGCCACTTCCTCATATTTAGCTTGTTATCCGAAGAGCAACAATGCTGGCAGAGGGGTTGTATCATGAAGGAATAACATTGTATTTCAATTAAAATTGACAGTGGTATATAGAGGGATGAAATCTGCATCGATATCAGGAAATAATGTTTCAATTTTGTCACAGATTTTGAATATTTTTCACATTTGTGTTTAATGTTTTTGAGCCATTATTGCTGAATAATGTTAACCCTTTAATGGTCAAATGTGGTCAAGAAAATCTAAATATTTGACTATTGATTACTGAGCCAGTCATTTCAGTGGTAAATTTTCAAAAATTATATTCTCGTGGTCTGTAAATGGACATTCCACAAGGCCATAACAGTGGTCGGTTTTGGCCGGTATGAGCATTAAAGGGTTAAGTTGCGTCATTGCTAATCTGAACTTAGTGAATATTTTACTGTAAACACTCTTTTGGCTAGTTCCTTCTAAAATTAATCTAATGGACCTTTCCAGTCTTAACTATGCCCCGCCCATTTCAATCTAAGCTTCACAACACCACCTCCATGTTGGGATCAATCAATCTCGGAACTCCCTGACTATCAATTTCCAGTCAAATTAGTTTCAAAATATTCAACAGTATGTTTCTTAAATAGCACAAACATAGAATTTGTACAATGTGTTGGACTATTAGGCATGAAAGACTGGCTTAATCGAATCATTCGTGACATCGTGATTATGACATCAGCAGCTACGTCGCGTAGTTATGACGTCATCTGATTGAGTGAGTAAATTGATTTATGAATAACTATCCATGTCCATACAAACAAGACATTTTATACTATAATATTTCTGTTTTTCCTAGTTGAGTCTGAGAGCGAATCCTCAGTTTCAGCCAGACCGCTTCCAGAACGTGCTGATTAATTTTACAGTTATTCACAATCCAAATGAACCACACTTCCTGCTCACTGGCTACAATGTAACTCTCTCGGAGACCTTCCCAGCCAATCGTCTCATCGTCACTGTGCGCGCGGTAGACTTTGACAGAGTAAGTAAATATATACTTAGTAATAGTAATTCCTGTTCTCGACAATTTTCATTCATATTTCGACAAACTCATAACAAATAGCGTTAGGAATGCCTAGTAATTATTTTGTAAATAATCTGATTGAATGCTGTTGCGGTCATTGATAGAAACAACTCTCGTGCACATTATGGTCACAGTATTCAACAGCTTTCTCATTTCTTCCTGGAAAGTGATATGCTTGCACTGAACAGTATTGAAATATGCATCGGGTTGACTTCTCCACTAGCCTGACGCATGTTCTCTCGGTGAGATGAAAAGTCTGAATGATCATTCAGACTTCATCTCACAGAGAGAACACGCATCAGCCTACCAAAGAAGGCAACCTAATAGACTACGTTGTTTGTACCCTTTTAATCACCAATGAGTTCTACGACCACAAAGATGCCAGGCCCTGAAAAGGAGGTAGTAGTGCCACCATCTCACCAGCACTAACCATAGAATCTGTAGGCACAGAGCTACTCCTTGCATCGTCCAACATGGACACTAGCACCGCCAAGGTCACCCAACAAGGGGGCAACCAAGCAAATCTTCATAACATCACCAGTTCATCAGTAATATACGCTACATTGCAGAAACGAGAGCGAGCCACTAAAGGCGCTGCACCGACGAACCAGTAGAACCAGCAACCTCTACCCAGAGCACCGGCCTAAACCAAAATCGGCTCTGAAACAGTGTCCAGTGTCCAGCTACACATGGGCATAATGGTGCACGGATGTGTGGCCGTGCACACGCATGCACATCTATGCATAACCATAAGCATACCCTAGTGCATCTTGCATGGGTGTGCGGGCATGTGCACAAGAGCATGCACTGCCAAAATCATTGGCAACTGCCAAACAGGGAACCTCATCTATCTCCTCACATGCAGCAAATGCTACAAAGAGTACATAGGAGGAACACCACACCCATTTAAACCATGCATTCAAGAACAACAGGCATAGGCACTAGGCACTAACCAGTCCGGCTAGAAAGGCCCCCGCTTCCCTGATACACGACCAACCACAGGCCGCATCATCAGTATGTAGTTAGTACCATCGAAATATGCATTGTCAAGCATATACTGCTGTGAATACATTCTACACGCTTACCTCAATAGCTGGCTGACAAATAATCAGTTGCACATACAGATGGGGGGCTTTTTCTTTGAGAAATTTTATCTGTATAGACAATAGACTCAACTAATGCGGCCATTATGTCCAATGAATGTGGAGTCAGTGCATTGTACACTGGGTAGAATTGCATGCTGGGTATATTGCACAGAAATCAACTTGCATCTCCTATCTAGTGCAAATGTTTCTGTATTAAATGTAATGGGACAGGAGAACTTTAAGTTATTATCCATGTATTTTAGTACATTTTCTGGGTAATTCTAACAAACTGGTTTTAGCCAGTTGAAGCAAAGATATCAAGTACAAAGATATTCTTCAAATGTAAAATATATTCTATTCAGGGTTTTACAACGGATTTGAAGCTATAACCCTTTAGTGGTCAGGTCAGCCAAAACCAGCCATTGTAATGGCCTGGAGGAATGTCCATTTGCAGGCCAAGTGAAGACTTTGTGAAAATTTACAACTGGAATGCCTGGCTTGATGACCGAGACAGTCATTCCAGTGATAAATTTCCAAAAACATTTTGTTCTTCGCCTGCAAATGGACACATTCCTCTTCGCCTGCAAATGGACATTGACAAGCGAAGATTTTGATTTTCTTGACCAGTTTTGATCACTAAAGTGTTAACCATCAGCAGTATATAGCTAATTAACTCTTTCACCGACAAATCCTGGAAAAAATTAATTCTTTATGAAGTAATATTTATTCTATTGAATATTTTGAAATTAATTTAACTGGAAGCCATGGTTGGCTAAGTCACGGTAATCTCAGAATATTCAACAGTTTTCTTCAGCCTATGGTTGCCTTGAAAATGAGATATAGGAAATTCATTGGTGAAAGGCTTAAGTCTCGTCATACTCAACAACTTCCTTGTATGGTTAGCTCAAAGTTCAGATACCGGGATGCCATTGGTTTGGAAATAGGAAATGTTACAATAATAAGTTTCATGTTAAAATAAGATTGTTACCTTTTAATAATTTTTTGCAGGATGAAATTTTGTATGAAATAGCGAGAGACCCATCCTCGCCGTTTCGTAATCCTGAATCAGTTTTTGAGGTGAATTCTGGAAATGGGATGTTAATAGCTAGAAATCCATTTACACAGGACCTTCAGCGGAGAACACAATATAAGGTATTCACATTTATGCTGTTATACAAGTATACATGTAATTACAGTATTTAACATTGACATGGAATCAAACCCACAACCGGCAGATGCACCAAGCGTCACAGCCCACCAAGCCTTTCTCCCACAACAGCATTGGCTTGGTGGAAGTGTTTGTGGCCGATGATGCTTGGTGCTTACCGGTATGCCAGTTGTGGTTTCCATTCTGCATCAACATTTATAGTGTACCATTATATGGAAACTTCAATTATAAAGACAGACACATGCACAGAGTCAAAGACAATCAGGCATGTTCGCACGTACGCCTGCCACCACGTTCATAAATAAAACACTACTACCACCACTACCATTATCACAACTACTGCTATGGCTACTGCTGCTGCTACTACTACTACTACTACTACTACTACTACTACTACTACTACTACTACTACTACTACTACTACTACTACTACTACTGCTACTACTGCTGCTGCTGCTGCTGCTGTTGTTGCTACTGCTACTGCTGCTACTACTACTACTACTGCTGCTGCTGCTGCTGCTGCGGCTGCTGCTACTACTACTACTACTACTACTACTACTACTACTACTACTACTACTACTACTACTACTACTACTACTACTACTACTACTACTACTACTACTTGTGCTGCTGCCATCGCTGCATATGAAATATAGATTTTAAATGTTTTTGCTCTTATTTGTGCTGTACTCTATATCAGTCTATAGTCTTAGCACCATACTGAATATACATGGCAATATGTGACCGAGCATGTAATTTCATTAACAGACATGATTTGCCTTACGAAATTGATTTTTATTACTGCTTTATCACTCGAATGTGATCAAGGTAGTTGAAATTTTGTTATAGCAATGTCCATTTGCTAGACAAGGCAATACAATTTTTGAAAATTTACCATTGGAATGACTGGCTCGACACTCATTGCAGTCGTAAATTCTAAAAAGTAGTGGTCTTTTAGTCTGCAAATGGACATTTCTGATGACCACTGCAGAAGCCATTTTTGTCCGCCATCAATGTTAAAAGGTTAAGTGACCATTTGTTTTTAATCTTTTAATGGTCAAGTTTTCATGAATATTGAAATTTATGCATATTGTGGGTCTATTTACAAGCCAAGAAATGGATATTTCTTTAATATGATCACTGGAATGACTGGCTCGTTGACAAGCCACATATTCCAGTGATTCATTTTCAAAAATAATCTTTTGGTTTGCAAATGGACATTCCCTAAGTCCAGTATCCCAGCTAGATGTGGTTGGCTTGACCATTAAAGCACTAATGGAGAAATCCAGTTTTAGCTATGCCCCGCCCATCTCTAGCTAAGCTCCACCCACACTTTGCCTGTGATTGATCCCTGAACTCCCTGACAATCAACTTCCAGAAAACTATACTAGTAGGCTGTTGAATGTTTGCGCCCA
Organism: Chaetoderma sp. LZ-2023a; assembly: GCA_034401795.1. Lineage (NCBI taxonomy): Eukaryota > Metazoa > Mollusca > Caudofoveata > Chaetodermatida > Chaetodermatidae > Chaetoderma > Chaetoderma sp. LZ-2023a. The sequence continues at coordinate 112,043,224 of CM067372.1, forward strand.
ATCAAATTAGTTTCAAAATATTCAAGACTGTTTATTAAATAGTAAAGACATACAATTTGTACAACACTGCTTAGTCCGTTATCAATTACGCATTCGTGACAAACTTATCTACATTATTCATGACGTTAGCCTACACGTCACGTAGTTGATTATGATGTCATATGATTGATGGATAAACTGGAAAGGTCCATTACGACTTGTTGTCCTTGCAGTGTCCATTGTAGGCATATTTAACTATACATTTCTTTTCGTTCAATTTCAGTTCCTCATCACAGCTCGTGATCAGCACTACCCAGAAAAGACCGGAACCGCGACAATTGTTATCAATGTGCAGCGTGATATAGCACCACCAACTTTCCGACGAAGGTCTTACGCAATCACAGTTAATGATACATTACCTGTAAATACTGTTCTCTTTGATCTCATTGCTGATGATCCTGATATCCAGGTGAGTGACTATTTTCTAATTTGATACCATTTTACCTTTTGTCACATAGAGGAGCCAAAGGGAAGTTAATAAATATTTTGTGTAATTATGAGGAATATGGTGTATATTCTAGGATTACTGAGGTAACACTGACTCAATAAAATCATGTGATTAAAGATAATCATGACCAGTTCAGGTGTAGTTATTCTTGTTGTGGGTCGTAGGATCTTGACTCGGAACTTAGACAGTCATGTAAATTTTCCGTAACGACAACATCCGAGTCTGTAACCATGGATGCCAGTTTACATACATCTCGTGCTGTCTATACTAGCAATGAGTTACAGCTTGAAAACTATGCAAGTGATGAATCCAATCTGTCAGTCAAGTATATGACATCATAGTGAAGGCTGATGTCACAATAAATCATGTAATGAATGACATAGCTAAGTCTGTCAGGAACTTTTAAGTCTGTCAGTTGTACGAATTGTATGTCTACTATTTCATAACCATTCTGTTGAATATTTTTAACCTAATTCGACTGAGCGCTCTTGCTGCCATAGATCAAATCACAGTGAAATTAGTTTCAAAATATTCAATATCTTACCTCTAGAGTTTTCTTGAAATTGGGGTTCATGGAGTTCAGGTTTCGATTGATTGCAATATGGACAAAGCGTAGGCGGAGCTTAGCTAGAGATTGGCGGTGCATAGCTAAAAGTGGATTCGCAATAAAGGGATCTATTTCTAGCAATGACCCGCCCATTCCTAGCTAGGCTCCACCCACTTTGAAAGCGTGTTTGAACCAATTTTAACCCTTTGAAACCTGAACTCCCAGAATCTCAATTCCAAGATGCAGTAAGCTGTTGAAAATTGTATAACTATAGCATCAACAGCTCGCAGTAAAATTAGTTTCAAAATATTCAACAGAATGTTTACTAAATTGTAAATTCATCGAAGACATTCTATTCAGACACATTCGCTATTGATCATTGCCGCTTTCATGATGAGCCTAGATGATTTTGATTGTGGCATAAGCTAACAAATGATGTATGCATTTGATTATGAGGTCACTTGAGTAACATCAGATCCCATCATTCTGTCACGATCATGTGTTGGATTATATCTGGGTGATACTGTATGCATAGAATATATGCCATTCTCACTTACTCTATTTTCAGGGCCAGCTTGTTTATTCGCTGGAGTTCAAGGTTCCTGAATCGGCCTTTTTCTTTGTCAACCCGCTAACTGGACAACATTTGCTGCTTCGTGACCTAAGATTGGGCTCTGGTGATATTTACACGGTATGTGAGATCAACTGGGACTTTTTTTATAAATTATTGGAAAATGGAAACATTTTTGTAATCACTATTCAGTGAGGATTAATGACAGGTGGTTTCTTAACCCTTGCCACTCTGATGTCTAAATTCTATTTTTTATTGGTTTGACGGCGAAGAATCTGCTGTACATTTTTCAACAATTTCAGTGGACATTGTTGTTGTCTTGCTAAGAGTTAAGAGGAAACAGTTGCCGTATATAGGAATGGCTTTATGAGCAACAAGATACGAACCCATAAACCATTTAACTCCTGAAATACCAGTGTCTCAATTACTGGACATTATTTACATATAAGCTGTTTAATATTTTGAAACCAATTTTCATGGAAGCTGTTGTAGTAATAGCTACCAGTCAAATTAGTTTTAAAGTATTCAACAGAATATTTCTTACTGCAGAAAGAATACATCATTTATGGTCTGCGCGATTTGAGGAGTTAAATAGGTGCTCAAATATCACCTATTTTAAAATCACCTTCATTGCCCCACCTCCCACCCCCACACCCACCCACCACCATCTTGGAGCTGATTAGAAGCAGATTTACCTGCACATTAACCCTTTAAGCCTCAATTTCATTGTGAAAATTTCTAATTTTCCCATAGAAAGAATGCCAATTTACAGACCATGAGAGAGATTATTTTTGATAATATACCACTGGAATAACTGGCTCCATTATTGAGCAACTCATTACAGTGGTAAATTTGTAAAAATAGTTTTCTCATGGCCTGCAAATAGACATTGCTCAATCGAAACCACTGCAGAAGCTGATTTGGTCAGTTTGAGTGTTAAAGGGTTAGTTTTAGAGTGGAAACTGTGAGCATTTGAACCATCAAAACTATGTTTGTATTCTGCACAACTGTGCACTCTTTCCATCATCTATGCGATGTAAATTTATGCAGCTACAACAAATTCTTTATCATGCAATCACTATCCTGTTGAATAGTGTGTAACTAATTTGATTGTAGTTGCTTATGAAAATTAGTTTCAAAATATTCAACATCTTATTTGTTTATTGTTGACAACACTGGCATACTAGGTTGAAAACATATCAGTGAGTCTACATGTATATACCAAAGTAGATGTTTTTTCTAATGTAGGTTGAAACATTAAATGTCATTCGTTTTCGACCCCCCCCCCCCACCCCCACCCCCCTTCTCATTGCTTAATTCAGTTCTGACGACTAACTTTTTCATGTACTATATCAGATAATATATATATTATCTGATATAGTGCATGAAATAGTTAGTGTTCAGAACCGAATTAAGCAATGAGAAGGGGGGGCCCGAAAACGAATGACATTTAATGTTTCATATAGATATATATAGATATATATATATTTTCACTTCAAGAGATATGCTTACCTCCCTAACACTATGATATTTCCTAAATATCAATCTGCACTCAATAACCCCAGATTAAAAAGATAGGTGCTCTTATTGGGCAGGAAGACAGGTGACAATCAAGCTGGATGCCGGCCCCAACCTCGCGCATGCGCAGACTGTCACTGCCTCTTCTTTGATCATTGGCCTGAATCACATGCTTGTGTTTTTTATCCACTTGCTAGGTTTTGCTCAATTTTCATATCTAAAGTTGTTTTAGAATGCTAGAGATAATGTCTGATCAGTTTAATTCGTCTGTAGCCACGCCAGGACCAAGTTATCAGGTGAAATCTTAGTACTATTATGTCTTAATTACGCGGTGTCACCTATTTCCGTGACGTGGTATAGATGTTATAGGCGCCCAGAAAACTGGTAACTTTATTATCTGGCGCCATAAAATGCTAATATCACTTTATGCTTGTGTCCACACATTTCTGTAAGGAGATTTGTACACATCTAAAGAGGTTTGTCTCCACTATTTCCCTATAAATGTTAGGAAAAAAGACTGCCCAGAGTGATATAGGCTCCCATAAGAGAGAGCTTGTCATTCTGCCCTCTGGTCCCACCCTTCCCTTTATAAGTGAGTGGTGATGAAGAGTGGTTGTCTAGTGGAGCTTCCAAGAGCTGGACATGGTGGTATGCCTTTGCTAAAGACACAGGTACTCTAGTTATGCTTTAGGGTACCGTAAAATATTTGAAAATATATGTGATTATTTGCTGCCAATATTTTTTTCAGTCATACCGTTTATCTGTATCATTATCATGAGCTATTACTGTGTTCACATTACTATTTAGTGTGCTCTTGTATTCATACAATTCGTCTTACACCTGGATGTTGTTCGTCTGTCTTCTTTTTTGGAAATTATGACGTCATAATCAACCTTATTATATTATTAATATCCTCTTTGAGGCTGGTTGTTCATCTTTCTCACCGTCCTGTTTAGGCCTATAGGTGAATTCTTTCTCCTTTATGAGCTATTTAATTTATTTAATTATAAAAGAAGCTTTAACTCATTGTTGTCGTCTTGTCCCTTTTTTCCGAAGCATTCTTGTGTCGGTTGTAACCGCTCAATCAAGCCCAAGTTTTCTCCTCACTTGTGTGTAAAATGTTCACCTTGCAGTCCATTATTAAAATGTGATGTCTGTAAACAGTGGGGGGGGGGGGACTTATTCTCTGAATTCTTGTTGTTACAAACGAAGGATAAGGCGTCATAGGAGGAGAAGTGTACGAAGAAGATTGTAAGTGGCAAGGGTGAGAGAAAGGCTTCTGTTTCTTCAGAAATGGAGACTTTCAGGTTGGAAATGATGGGGGAGATGGAAAAGACAATAAAAGATTTGGTACCAGAGCTGCTTCACAGCATGCTCCCTGGGCCAAGTACTTTATTGTCTTCTTCATCTGCCCCCTAGCAGAAAATCCCCACCACTGATTCTGGTGTCCGTCGTGGTCCGTTGTCCGAAAATGTTTCAGAATCAGTGGTGACTTCAGTAGATCTTGGAAAGCCCGCCGCTTTTCCAATGGATGCTGGAGCAGGTCTATATCATCATGGAAGCAGGCTTGCCACGCCGTTAGATCTTGGACCGGGGCTGCTGAACACAGGCTCATGCATAGAGTGTCCATGCCCGAAATGTACCGTCACCTCTTATGGTACCTTCCCTGGCTATCTCGGGTTAACGCTCTTTGCTAGCCCAGAGGCAGTTTATGATTGCCAGGCGGAAGAGGATTTTCTGCTGGGTTCACCTGTTGAAGCTGTGGACATGGAAACGGACAATTGTGCACCCCTCGCGGGGAGCACGGCAAATTTTTTCCATGGAACTACTCCCGCAGGTGTATCCTTCACAGCTAAAAGGGTGGCCCAGGTTGGAGCGGATCATCACCGTTTCCGTACACCTCGGCTTGCCGACGGTATGACGGTGGCTGGTCCGGGCCATGGTGTGGTGGATTACACCCCGCACGCTTCCATGGCGCCAGTTCCTGGCTTTTCAGCAGTGGCGCAAGACATGCCTGCTCTCTCGGGCCTGCATGTTTTCCACGGCCTGCCAGGAGTATCCATGCCTCCAGCCACATTTACGGCTGCGAGTGCAGTGGAGGATGACGAAGGCCCATGCCTTGTCGAGCACTCACAGGTGGCCACAGAGGAGGACTTGTCTGACGCATGCCAATGGCTGGTAAGTGTTAGGCCAGAGCTCTGTGTAGAACAGTCGGCAAGCCAGCGGGATCAGCGCCCGTGGTTGGCTGGAAAGCCGGCTGTTACCGCTATCCCATCTCTGCCGTTAGCAGAGCATATAGTTGATATGTTCATGGTGGCAGAGACATCCATTAAGCCTAATTGATGCCTTGTGAAGGCTCCCTGCGAGGTGGTAAGGCGGTGTCGTGTCATTGCTGGCCAATACCAGTCATACGGTACAGTGCCAAAGCCGAGCGTTCTGACACGGGAGCGCTGTGCTCGAGTGCCCTGAGCTCAGCAAACACTGTGTTGTGCGATGCAGAGGAGAGCTCGAGAGCATCCATAGGGCGCTCTCGCACATCTCACAGCTGTTACAGAGTGTAGTAACAGCGTCTGCATCGCGCCAAGCAAGCCCTGTCTCAGTTCAGACAGCCATCCAGGATGGTATTAACCTGACTCTGGACTGTATGACTAGGGCAGTGACTAGAATTGTCATGGTGAGACACACATTTGCACTAGATAATTAGTGTCCATCTCAGGATTTGTACAACAGGCTGCTGCGGATGCCTATGTCAGGTTCTGGTCTCTTTGGGGATGTGAGGGATGTAGACACCTCCAAAAGACAGTCACTCTAGTCAATATTCAGAGGGCGCTATGTGAACAATTTGAGGTGCTTCGTAGGAGCACGTTCGCGCACCGCCCCCTGCGTACCGTCCACTGCAGTCCCGACGTGGTGCTGGTCAAGTCAGAGGTCAGCCACCAGCAGAGCGTAGGCCATGGCCACGCCAGCACTGGCTTGCAGGGTGTGGGGGTGGGGGTGCAGGCTCCTAAAGCACAGTTAGCCGTCAGCGCACACATCGGTGCGCGAGAAGCGGGCCGTGGCACAAGCTGTGGCGCGCGAGGATCTGGTTGCGGTAATCGTGCCTGATGGGCCGATTTCCACAAGAACCAAACCAATGCTATAACCAGAGACAGTCCCACTCTTGCACTGCCGATGTCCACCTCTCCCTAGGTGTACCCGTGGGAGGTCGATTGGCCTTTCACAAGCAGGAGTTGGAGCGGTTAACCCAGGACCGCTTAATCTTGCGATGGCTTTCAGCTGGGTACCAGCCCGATTGGGTGATAGGCCCACCATCACACCTGTCTCTGGTTCCGATCTGGACTCGAATTCCAAGAGATCCAGAGCACAGGTTGTGTATAGAGGAAGAGATAAAGTCCCTCATACAAAAAGGAGCAATTCAACCAGCGCAAAATTGCCTGAGATTCTATTCAACCGTGTTTCTAGTGACAAAGAGCGCTGGAGGGTGGAGACCAATTCTCAACGTCAAGCCATTGAACCAAGTTCATAGACACACTGAGTTTCAATATGGAAACTGTCAAAACGGTGTTGGTGGGGTTGGAGATGGGAATGTGGATGGCGTCAATAGATCTGAAGGATGCTTATTTCCACATTCCAATTGCGAAGTTTTTGTCTGTACCTGAGATTCGCATTCCAGGGCCGACAGAGGGAATTCAAAGTTTTACCATTCGGAATTTCCACGGCTCCTCAGGTCTTCACCAGGGTGGTTCTTGTAATAACAGCATACCTCCGCAGGAGAAGCATAGCAGTCCACACATACATAGATGATTGGCTGTTAAAAGCACACAATCGGGAACGTCTTCTAGCAAATCTGGAGATAGTTTTGAAACCTCTCACAGACTTAGGCTGGATAACAAACTTTCAGAAATCAGAGCTGACTCCATCCCAGAAGTTTGTTTACCTGGGAATGTTCTTCGATCTAGATATAGGGTATGTTTATCCTACTCAAGAGAGAGTAGAAATACTCATCTCAGTAATACAGTCAGTATGCAACAGTTGTCATGTACTGGCACGGGTTTACTTGAGAATGCTGGGGTTGATGGTTTCTCTGGAACCAGTCATTCCACAGACAGCCTTGCGCAGGTGGCCTATCCAGTTATTTCTCATGACACAGAGGACAGGTTCTTTGGACTCGGAGGTGTCAGTGTTGAACCTCTTATTCACCATCTTCAATGGTGGATGAAGAGAGAGAATCTCCTGGCGGGTGTGATGCTCACCCCACCCCATCCTGAAATAACGTTGTACACAGATGCATCAATGGAGGGGGGGGGGGGGGGCTTGCCTGGAAGAAGGCACAGTATCAGGGCTTTGGACTCTGGATCAGTCACAGGAACATATAAATCTACTGGAATTATGAGCAGTAGTTCTAGGCCTGGAACATTTCTTAAAGAAAGTTCAAGGCAAGATTGTTCTAGTTCGATCAGACAACTCAACAGTAGTGACTTACATAAATCGCCGGGGCGGAACGAAGTCTCCCAGTCTCTGTATGATGACTTGGAAACTGCTTTGCTGGTGTCTAGATCATATGATCACCTTGAAGGCAGTTCACATTCCGGGAAGGCTAAATCTGTTAGCAGACTCATTGAGCCGAAGGATGAGTGTTTTGCCTACAGAATGGCAGCTAAATCAGTGTGGCGGATCGTCTGTTCGACCACTGGGGAAACCCAACATAGATTTGTTCGCAACAAACAAGAATGCGAAGATGACGATGTACGTCTCAGATTTCAGATCCAAGCGCTTACGCAACAGATGCGTTAGCTATCAGTTGGGAGGGAATGTATGCATACGCATTCTACTTCGAATAATACTTACCAGATGTACTATTATGATAATGTCTATTATCTAGTCTAGCTCAAAATAAACAATTAAAACTCCGCACTCTCCTGGTCCTGCCCATACTGTGTCCGGGAATACCATAGCCGCAGGTACCGAGTCAATTCCCAATCACAGTCAGATTCGTCTATTTTGCGCTTGTTGATAGTCGCGTGTATTTAGTGCTCTCTTATTAATTGAATAAGCAGTTTTAGCGTGTTTTTTCGGAAAACCATCGTTGGATTCATGGAGGAACTGGGGAAATCATCACAGGGGCAGCTTGTATCAATCTAGAATTTATACATTCGTGCCATAATGACTGTTTGAAATTTCCTTAAATTGGCACATTGTTTTATAATGATAGCCATTGTTGGAGTCGCTTCTGTACCCGTTAACTTTTAGTTTTAATTCGGGTACTCGGTTAATTTTCTCTTGCGACTCGGTTCCTCTAAGATGGATGCGCCCTTAGCCAAGATGGCGGCGCCCATGAATTATGTCGTTCTTGGCTTGGTGTATCCAGGCACTCTGTTGTCGCCGATTTTAGCTCTCGCTTCATTGTCGAGGGTGTTTGTAGTGATCGGCGACTTATTCTTGGTTATTTAACGTTAGTTAAAGGCTGAGTTGTGTTTTTAAAAAAAAATTTCACTCAAAAAAGTTTCAAATATTTCCTGCCTAAGACTTGTTATCATTAAATTGAGAGAAAGTTAATGTGTTTAAGAAATCTTAACTAGCAAGTCTATTGTGCGTATTGCTCGTCATCGGTTGTCATGTGCAGCATTTTAATTCTTCTCTGTGTTCGCAGAAACCGAAGAACCCGGACACGTTGTGCCGAAAGTGCAACAGGTTCATGAAACGGAAGTATCTGGGTCATCACTGTGTGGCGTGCGCTAAGTGTACGGTCGGGAGCCCTTGTGATGTGTGCGTCAAGTGGTCGTCGGCATTGGTGGCGGAGTTTGACAAGGATCGACGGGCGAGGCTGGAGCGTATCGAGAAGGACAAGGCAGTGAAGCTGCAGCAGGTTTCGTTGCTGGGACTGGAAGGTCGGCTGAATGAGAGGATGGATTCAGCACTGGGCGTATGGGCGGCCCAGTTCAAGGCTATGTTTGACTCGTTGCAGTCCACGGTCCCGGTGAGGCAAGCTGGTGCAGGACAACCATTAGGTGGTCCGGCTAGTTCTGCTGAGGGTCATGCACCTGCCCCTTCTCTGTCCTCGGCTCATGAGCCGTCGGTAGAGGAGGAAGATTTCCTGCTGATGGAAGATTCCGGCATGCCGGATCTTTCAATGACGGCGATGCCTAGTACATCCCAGGGGTCGCCCTCGGGATTTGTACGGGTTTGCCAGGCGGATGGTGATGTCGACGTTCCGTCGGGCATTTTTCATCCGCGATTTGTGCAACCGGATATGCCGGCGGAGCCGTGGTTTGCGGTTCCTGCTGCTATCCCGGCGGCGTTAGGTGCGGCTCCTATCGGAGTGACAGTGCCAGCCGTAATTGAGGCGGTCGTAGTCCCGGATCCCGTCTTGGAGCCGATGGACTGCGGGGAATCCGTATCTGGCGATTCGTTGGATACTGGTGCCGCTGGTAGTCGCGCTATGGATGCGCTCTGTCCTGGCAGAGACGTATATCGTAGCGTTCAGCAAGGATCGTCGGTGGCCCTCTCATCTAAGGGAGAGAGGGAGGATGAAAACGGAAGTTCTTTGATGGACGATTCCGCTTTCTGCACCGAAGCTGAATGGGTGCAGGTTCTTGGATGGATGACCAATCGTCTCGGGTTGGGATCTGATCTAGGATCTCAGCGCGATCCGGCGATGGAGCGGATGTCAGAGCGTGCGGCTAGCGCTCTGTCCAGTGGCTCTTCTGCCATGCCTACACTCCCGTTGGACACGCAGACTTCTGACATGTTGGAAGTTGCGGCATACCGTCTGGTTCAGCCAGACTATGCGTTGCCCAGGGCCCCGAAGGGGATAAGGAGTAGGGTCCGTTTTCCGGAGCAGGCTTATCATCAGTACGCCAGGGTTCCATGGCTTTCCGTTGCGGAACGTGAGGCGCTGAATAGGCCGTTGGCTGGGAAGGCCAAGGGGCGGTCACGTCCTTTGGTTTCTCAGACCAACAAAGACCCGTTCAATGAGCTCACGCTCATTGAGGATGCGGCTATGGCAGCCATGGCTGCGCTGTCGCACGGGTGTACCGTCTTGCAGGGTATGCTGGACTGCACGGCGGAAGGCGGACAGGTGCCAGAGGATGCTCCCGGAGTTGTTCGGGACACCATGCGCCTGTCTCAGGATTGCCTGGCCAGGGTAATCACGAGAACTTTGGCAGAGCGACGGAGAATGGTTCTCGATTGTGTGGAACCAGGACCAGAGATGAGGGCTGCGTTGTCTTCTGCGCCTTTCATAGGTCCAGGCTTGTTCGGCGGCTCGGCGCGACAAGCGCTCTCTAAGGTTGCGTCAATGGTGGCGGAGCAAGAAGTGGTCGGCAAGTCGTGGAAGTCGACCAAGAGGACTCGGCCGCAACAGTCCTACCATCAGCATAGGCAGGAGCAGCAGAGACAGCGTCCTAGATCGCCCTTCCGTCCTGCCCGTGAGGCCGTTCGTCCGCATACAAGCCCTCTAGTAAGAGGCCGTATGAGGACGACAGGAAGGGTGGCGGTTCGGGCCGAGGCGGCTACCGTAAGGATAGTCGTGGCGGCGGTTCCGGACCGTCATACCACAAGAAGCCGCGGGGCGGCCGTGGGGCTCGTTCCTGACGGGTTTCCGGCGGAACCAATACCGGCGGCTTTGGAAACAAATGGAGTCGAGAATCTTCACCCAAGCGATTTAGCGTCTTCTCGGCTAATCTCGACCGACAACTGTGTGCAGATTCCGTCCGTCGGAGGCAGACTTCAGCTATTCCTAAACCAATGGGAACAGGTCGTGCGCGACTGATTAGTCTGTCAGTGGATAAGAAACGGCTACGATCCGGACTGGCTCATCCATCAATCGTTAGTTCCGTTAACATCGACTCCAATATGGACTCCTATTCCAAGGGAATTAGATCGTCTAGTCGCCATTCAGTCAGAAATAGAATCGCTTCGTCAGAAGAAGGCGATTCACCTAGTCACCGATCAGTCGTCACTGGGCTTCTATTCGATCATGTTCCTAGTTCCGAAGCGTACCGGGGGTTGGAGACCAATTCTCAATCTCAAACCGTTGAACAAATTTATTCTTTCTCCCAGATTTCAGATGGAGACGGTAGCAGCGGTAATGACAGGGCTGAGGAAAGGCATGTGGGCAGTGTCGATAGATCTGAAGGATGCTTATTTTCATATTCCAATGTCAATTCCCTTTCAGAAGTACCTGCGATTTGCATTCCAAGACAATGTTTGGGAATTCAATGCTCTTCCCTTCGGCCTGACCACGGCTCCGAGGGTCTTCACCAAGGTGGTTCTCGCCATGACTTCTTTACTTCGCAGGAGAAACATAGCTGTTCACACTTATATAGACGACTGGCTGCTAAAGGCGGGGAATCCAGTCACTCTGCGCAGCAATCTGAAAGTAGTCCTAGACTTGTTAAAGAAGCTAGGATGGATGGTGAATCTAGAGAAATCAGAACTGACTCCATCCCAGGAGTTTGTTTATCTGGGAATTTTTTTCAATCTCAGGGACGGCGTAGCTTTTCCGGCGGAGAGCAGAGTCAGAAGCCTGATTGCAGTGTTGGAGTCGGTTTCTCTAGGAGCCTATCTGACGGCGCATCAACTTCTCAGAATACTGGGTTTGCTAGTATCTCTGGAGAAGGTGGTGCCATATGCGGCACTCAGGCGCAGGCCGATTCAGATGTATTTGATGTCGTTCTGGTCACAGAGAACAGATCCGTTATCTCTGAGAATACCAGTAAAAGAACCATTGATATTCCGCCTTCAGTGGTGGTTATCGGAACAGAATCTCCTGCGAGGTGTTCCTCTACAACCTCCTCAACCTCAGATGTCCATATTCACGGAGGCATCATTGACAGGTTGGGGAGTGGTATTGGACAATCAGTCAGTGTCAGGGGAATGGGATCAGACCAATGCGCAGAAACATATCAATGTGCTCGAGCTATTAGCGGTGGTATTTGCACTGCAGAAGTTCGAGAGTCTAATTCAAGACAAGATTGTCCTAGTAAGGACAGACAACTCAACAGTGGTGTCTTATTTAAACCGCCAAGGCGGGACGAGATCACCGGAGTTGTGTATGATGGTTTGGAACCTTCTGCTGTGGTGCCAAGAGAGGAATATTATTCTTCGGGCAGCACACATTCCAGGAAGATTGAACATCTTAGCGGATGCTCTCAGTCGAAGGACGGTTTGTCGTCCGACGGAATGGCAGCTCAACCAAGTGGTAGCGGAGGTTCTATTCAAACAATGTGGCAAGCCAAATGTCGACCTATTTGCGATGAATCAAAACGCAAAGATGGTCACTTACGTGTCACCGATCCCGGACCCGTTAGCTCTAGCAGTAGACGCACTGGCGATAAGTTGGAAGGGAATGTACGCGTATGCGTATCCTCCAACAATTCTCATCCCGAAAGTTCTGGCAAAGATAAGAGAGGGGATGTGCCAAGTACTACTGATCGCCCATTATTGGCCAGGCCGATCATGGTTTACGGATCTGCTGGACCTTCTGGTCTGCAGTCCAATCCCTCTTCCAGACACAAGAGATGTAATCTCTCAGAACAAGGGTCTGTACCTTCACGACAGACCAGAAATGTTCAAATTGACTGCATGGATGTTGTCAAGCAGCGTGCAATTGAGGGTGGCTTTTCTGAGCAAGCAGCGAAGTTTGTTGCTTCAGCCAGAAGAGTTTCAACCACAAAGACATATAATTATAGAATCAACAAATTTGCACAGTGGTGTGAGAGAAGAGATATTGATCCCTTTTCTGCATCTGTTCAACACGTTGCAGATTTTATCTGTCATTTATACGAAGTTGACAAACTTGTACCTTCTACCCTAGCAGCATATAAGTCTGCATTAGCTTCGGTCATTCCTAGTCTCACCATTGAGGGAGTGGAGAATGACACCTTGAATGAAGTTATCAAAGGAATGAGCAATCTGCGACCCAGACAGCCAATTCCTATCCCATCATGGAATCTATCTCTTGTTCTACAGGTTTTAGGGCATGCTCCCTTTGAACCGATTAGATCTATTGACATTAAACTGTTAACTATTAAATCAGTTTTCTTGGTTGCAGCAGCGTCGGCGAGAAGGAGAAGCGAGATTCATGCGCTTTCTGCCGAACAAGACCGTTTTGTCGTCACGGGTGAAGGTTTAAGATTACTTCCACGTCTTTGTTTCCTGGCAAAGAATCAGTCACTTAAATATCCAGGACAGCCGATCAATTTGCCAATATTAACTAGACATGACCCAAATTCTTGTGCTTGGTGTCCTGTCAGATGTCTGAAGATGTATAAGAAACGTACTTCTGAGTGGAGAGACGACCCGAAATCTCTGTGGTTATGTCTCAAAGCTCCCCATTTACGTGCTTCGAAACATACTATTTCTCGTTGGATAGTTGACGCTATTCAGATGTCGCACAAGATCGCTACAGGAAAGCAGATTGATCGTGCGAATGCCCATGAGGTCCGAGCACTAGCAGCATCATCGGCCCTTTATAAGGGTGTCTCATTAGAGCAGGTGATGTCTGTAGCACAATGGCATGCCGAGTCGTCATTCACTGATTTCTACCTTCGCGACATCTCCAGCACACTTAATCCAGTAGCCGTCGCCAATCCGTCGAACCTAAACTAAGCCACATCCGACCACTACTTCGCACACATCACAAAAGTCTTCCGCCTACACTGACCAAGCGCTATGCACATGACTGAGTACGACTGTGGATTGGGCCTAGCTCCTGTGATGATCAAGAACAGATCGACCACTCAAAAATGGTGAGAGTTTACATTAATTAAGTGACTATAAATATGTTTACTTCCAGTCGAAATACCAGACTGAGTAAGTGAATAGTCTGGTACAAGAGTATATTTATCCTCTCATACAGACATGAGACTCATTCCAATTTGAAAATCTAATCGATATACTGATAGTTTTTTCAAAGATTGAAGTTGTAGTAGCTTCTTTGCACTCTACTGGACTGCCCTAGCTGAGACTTGGGGCTGACACGGGTCTGGTGGGTGTTGCATCCCCATGGACATCCCTCTGGTTTTGTGCGGACAAAAGAAGGGGGGGAGCACGGTCTAGACCATGGAAGTTTAGCACTCTATGAGTCAGATAGCAGAACCCAAGCGTATGCCAGGGTTTTAGTCTCTTCACAACCTTCTCTGTTGGATGGTTGGTGAGTGCTGGTTCGAGCCTCACCTCCTCCCACCGGCATTTCCTGGCTGTCGAAATCCGGAGTTTATCATAATAGTACATCTGGTAAGTATTATTCGAAGTAGAATCAAAAAAGCATCCGCTTTTGTTTCTACGAGAATTCTTAATACTTACCCGATGTACTATGGCCCTTCCTCAGCCGCCCCACTGAGGTGAGGCTGAGCTGCTTTCACAGTTTGCCAAGGCAAATATAAGACGAATCTGACTGTGATTGGGAATTGACTCGATACCTGCGGCTATGGTATTCCCGGACACAGTATGGGCAGGACCAGGAGAGTGCGGAGTTTTAATTGTTTATTTTGAGCTAGACTAGATAATAGACATTTTCATAATAGTACATCTGGTAAGTATTAAGAATTCTCGTAGAAACAAAAGCGGATGCTTTTTTGATTCCCACCAGCAATCCTGATTCCAAAAGTTCTTCATGAAATCAGGCAGAAGGATCATGGTATATGGATCTGCTGGACCTTCTGGTCTGCAATCCGGTTCCTCTGCCTCTGATGGACAATATTATTTTCCAGGGCAAGTCCCTTCACAACAACCCATCAATATTCCAATTGACTGCGTGGATGTTGTCAAGGAATCTAAAGTTATGGAGGGCTTTTCTGAGCAAGCAGCCATGTTTATGGCAAAGGCCAGAAGGGGTCACCCTCCAGAGCATATAACTATAAAATCAATAGATTTGCAGAATGATGCTCAAACAGAGATGTTAATCCAATGGATGCATCTATTCAGGTAGTAGCCGATTTCCCCTGTCACGTGTGTGATTCCTATAGCCTCAAGCCTAACTCTATTGCTGGCTACAAGTCAGCTTTGATGTCAGTTATCCCTTGCTTGGCTGAAAGGGGAAGTGACGAAGTCTGTGCATTGAACTCTAAGAAAAGGCATGGGTAATCTAAGACCAAGAAATCCACCAGCAATTCCATCTTGGAGTTTATCTTTAGTACTTCAAGTGCTAGCAGATAAACCCTTTGAACCACTAAGTGCCATTTCCATGAAAATGTTGACAGTTAAAACTGTATTTCTAATTGCTGCGGCCTCTGCGAGATTCATACTTTGTCCGCCAAGGGAGCCCATTATGTGGTTACAGGGGAAGGCCTTAGGCTTCTACCTAGGATAAATTTCATGGCTAAGAACCAGTCTGAAATATCCAGGTCAAGCAATTATTTTACCAGCTTTTACTAGGTTTGATCCTAATTCAAAAAGCATGGTGTCCAGCCCGCGCATTAAACAGGTACAAACAAAGTACACAGGAATGGCGGACCGACCCATCCTCGTTATGGTTGTCTTATATTGAACCCCATGGCAGGGCGTCAAAAGACACTATATCTAGGTGGATTGTGGAATGTATTCAAATTTGCCACAAATCCGCCACTGGTGAACAAGTTGACTTAACCAAGGCTCACAGTGTCTGTGGCGTAGTGGCATCCACCTCCCTGTTTAATGGGGTGCCGGTGGATGGCATTATGTCAGTAGCTCAGTGGCACTGTGAGTCAAGTTTTACTGACCATTACCTCCGTGACCACTAATCCTCTTGCCTTATCGATATTCAAAGGATGATCAGGTATATACATTGTAGATAGGTTGCACTTGCTGTCTTCAGACAGTACATTTTAATTGTGGAAACAACCGCATATTCATGTATCATTTTTCCTTCACTGATGTGGACTGGATGGATACAGATTTCATGCATAAGGCCTTTAGTTGTTACATAAATGTATTACCCGTATTTAACTAGAATGTAATGGTACATGTACCTGTGTATTATGTGGTTCATTTATTGAGAGTATATGAAATGAAGACTTTCGTCTCGTGTCCTGTAGTACTTAGCACTAGTACTTAGAGAGCGTATGGGACATTGAGGTCATAGCTTCTTTCCCAAAAGGAGTGGGTGAGTGCATTTGACATACAGTCATTACTCTCGCCATCGGTTGTGTTATCCGATGTTGAAATCATTGCCTGATTGTGTGTGTCACACAATTTCAGATGTTAGTACTTCATGCGCAAAAACGTGCAAGGGATGAGCTGGTCCTTTGACCTCGCCTCCCTCCTGCCAAATTCTCTTACGAATTCTGGCAATATCATAGCGTGTTAGGGAGGTAAGTATATCTCTTGAAGTGAAATAAACGAAATCACGGATTTCTTTTTTCACGAGAGAGTTGTTATACATACCTCCCTAACACGGACCCGGCCTCCGCCCCACAGAGGCTCGGTCTTCAGGCTTTTAAGTTGCATGTGTCGGCCAATAGTCAAGCTGAGGCAGTGACAGTCTGCGCATGCGCGAGGTTGGGGCCGGCATCTGGCTGACTGTCACATGTCTACCTGCTCAATAAGGGCACCTATCTTTTTTAATCTGGGGTTATTGAGTGAAGGTACAACACCTCTCTCTTGAAAAAAGAAATCCATGATTTCGTTTCACCCCTGGACACGAAGGCTTCAGCCATTAGTTCCCATTGCTCCCTTTATTTCGTGTAATGTAGTTCTAGTTTGACTCTATACATACGTCGATCGGACAGTGTCGATGCTACTGCCTGAGAGTCGAAGTAAACGATGACTAGGTGTCTGTAGGTAGTGTGTTTGAGGAGTTTATAATGTTGGTGTGTGGACAGAAGGGTAGGAGGGCATCCTACTCACTAATGGCTCTAACCATATGGCTGGTGCCTAAGGACTCCATGCTGTGTATATCATATATCTTGTGTGCTTTGTTTTTCCCTCATGATTGAAGTATTTATTTTAGCACCTGGGTCCCCTCTTCAAACCTGGGTAATGCAGTAAGAAGCATTCTCTGTCCTAAGTTTAGGAAGTGATTTTTTGCTCTTGAATCCTGAGTTTCAATAGTCCTTTTGTTTCCCTACATAAGTCTTGTGCAAGTAAATTCCTGAGCTATAGGTGAATCTTTTTGGACATCCCTGTAGTGCTTCTGACAACTCAGTTTGAAGACTTGTTTCCCTTACATATATGATGGTATGGGGGATTGGGGCGAGGTACCTATAATCCCCTTCTCATGCTACTTCTGCGAGAAGAATAAACTTTGAAATGGAGGGCAGGATTATCACTGTTTGGAGTTGGCTGTTTTGGCTCCAACCATATTTTGCTGATTAATTTATACTGGTAAAACGTGATAAGCCATGACACTGAAATATACCTGACGCTTGTCTTCGGTTGGAGGATGAGTCACTATCACCCTTCAACTGAAGACAAGCGTCAGGTATACTTCAGCGTCTTGGCTTATCACAACTGTCGGTAGTGCCACCTGTCAGAGAGTGGGAGAAAACAATGACAGTAGCTGCTACCTGACATATTCTATAACATGAACAGCTAATTATAAGATGAGATGAGGTTTCCATTAACCATTTGATGGTCAAGTCAACTAAATTTGGCCTATGAGGTGGTCTTGAAGAATGTCCATTTGTAGGCTAAAAGAAGACTATTTTTGAAAGTCTACAAGTGGAATGCCTGACTTGATAACAGAGCCAGTCATTTCTGTGTTAAAATTTCAAAAATAGTCTTCTCTTGGTATGCAGATTTTCATTGCTAATCTTGACCATTAGTGTTAAATTTCTAATCTTTTCTGTTATGTAGATGACTGTGGCTGCTTATGACACAGCATACCCTGACAACAGAGGTTTGGCATCAGTCACAGTGAATGTAATCAGAAATCCAAACACACCACGATTTACAGACTCAATTTCCAGTGTCACAATACATGAATCACATTCTCCCTGGACATCCGTCACTCATCTGACAGCATCGGATGGCGATGGGGTGAGTCAAGGCCATGTTTTGTGAAAATAATGACAAAAATTATGCAACCTTTTATTTATGTTTTGGCCTGTTTAGTACTTTTTATAAATGAAATGGATGAATCCAATCTGTCTGTCAAATATATAATGTCATAATCAATTACGTCCCAGGTAGGCTAACATCAACATCAGAATATGTAATGAATGGTGTGTCTAAGTCTGTCATAAACGCTTAATAGTCCGTCAGTTGTACGAATTGTATGTCTACTAATCAATCAACATTCTGTTGAATATTTTGAAACTAAATCGACTAGGGCGCTTTTGCTGCCATAGGCAGCACCAGCACCAAGTCAAACTAGTTTCAAAATATTCAACAGCTTACATGTATAATTTTCTGCAAATTGAGATTCAGGGAGTTCAACGTTCGATTGATCTCAACACGGGCAAAGCATGTGTGGAGCTTAGCTAGAGATGGACATGGCATAGCTAAAACCGGATTCATCCATTGAACTTCTTTTGTTAACGCAGTGACACAAGGCACAACAAATCGCTAGCAACAAGTTTGTTACATGATACAAGGACCATCAAGTTGCTAGCAACTTGTTTACATAAAGAGTCAGGTGAAAAAGTAGGTCAGCTCTGTCCTTACTTCATATACCACGATCCTATTTACGTTCCTGTGGCGATAGCGTATTTAGTGTTGCTGCTCCATAGCTCTGAAACAGACTACCACTGAACCTTAAGATCAGTAGCTCATAGAATAAATTCAAGGAGACATTAAAAAACACACTTGTTCATCAATGCCTTTGTTAATTAATGTATTGATAAATGGCGCTATGTAGATGTTGTATTGTATTGGATCGTAGGTTGACAATAGACCCATGTTCTATTTTCTAGCCAACATTTGTTGGAACCAGCATGTTGGCTTGGGGATGGGTTTGTTACCATGTTTATTTCCATTAATCCTTTTCCTTTGGGCACATGTTTGAGAAGTAGATACATTAACCTCTATGAGTAACAATATTAAACAAAATCATTTAACCCCTCTTGTCTCAACTTAAAGTTTTAATGGTCAAGTTGGTAAAAAAAAACCTCTGCAGTGATCTTGAGAAATGTCCATGTGCAGGCTAAGAGAAGAATATTTTTTTAAATTTACCACTGGAATGACTGGCTCGGTAACCGAGCCAGTCATTCGAGTGGTAAATTTTTCAAAATACTCTTCTTGGTCTGCAATTGGACACTGGCTAAGTAGAAATTTTTTAACATTACACTTTTGATGAAAGGCCATTTAAAGAATAACAGAAAAAGCAAACTGGTGCCTCTCATTCCTTGCCGCTAGAGAAACATGAATATTGCTATCAGTATTAGGAAGTTACAGGCCATAAAGTATTTGAATAATACAGGTAAATTAACTATTTATTTAACCTTTCTCTAGTTGAATACTAAGAAACTCAATTCTTGTGCACTTATACAATAACAATATATTTAGTATTACAAGACTTGAATTATTATTATTTTTAGAATCAAATTACGTACCAGATCACAGGGAACAGTGATGCACAGGGTACATTCTTTATTCATCCGTACTCTGGAGAGATTCTCTTAACACGTTCTCTTGTCGGCACAGCTATTAGTGTGTTTACGGTAAAGTATATTACATCACTGTGTACATGTGACAAAACTATAAACAACAACCAGCTAGCACATATTTATGTAAAACATTCAACAGTTTCAAATATGGAAAGAAACCACATTGACAGCACGAGCAATCAGAGATCGCAGGCCCTCACCGTCCCGTTTTGTCACATTGTAAAAAGTTTCCGAATAGTTTTAGATTTTCCAGATTCTTTTAGATCATACTCAAAGTTGTGGAATCGTAAAGTGCGGTCATACACATTCTTGTGTTAAAATTTGAGCCAAATCATGCACACACTCACGCATGTGCACACATTTATCTTGTAGTGCAATAATAATAATAATAATAATAATAATAATAATAAATTTGTATTTCAGTTAAATATATCAGCTACTGACAATGGTCTGCCACCAAAGTCTACATCTAAGACAATTACAATTTATGTGAACACATCTGGTGGTGTCAGCCAGGATGAGTTGGCATGGCAGAACGTTCCTGCATTAATCACTGATGTGTCGGAATATCAACCAACACAGATTACGTTATACACTGTTCGTGCTTTCAGTGCAACTAATCCAAGAGTAAGGATAATAATAATAATAATAATAATAATAATAATAATAATAATAATGGCGGCACATCTGGGTCACGCCCGCACCCCCACTCCCTCCCCAGGAAACATTGGTAATTAAATGCTATGAGAAGTTATTTCCTGCATGCTGAATGATAAACAACACAATTATCAATGATCCTGTGTGTGCTCTAACATTCAAGCAGACCTAGGACAGACCTTTGGGTGGACATAATGGAGGAATCAAGTTTCTCAGTCAATCATATGATGTCATAATCAACTATGTCACATGTATGCTGATGTCATAATCAATTAGGGCATGAATGATGCATATCTTCTGTCACAAATGCCTAATAGTCTGACAAGTTGTATGAATTGTATGTCTTTACTATTTAATAAACATTCTGTTGAATATTTTGAGACTAACTTGACTGGGCGCTGTTGCTGCTATAGGTAGAAACAGCACCCCGTCAAATTGGTTTCAAAATATTCAACAGCTTACCTGTATGGGTTTCCGGAAATTGAGATTCAGAGAGTGCAGGGATCAGTTGAGCACAATATGGGGGGAAGCGTGGGTGGAGCTTAGCTAGAGATGGGCGAGGCATAGCTAGAACATGATTCCTCCATTGGCCTAGCCATCCTACCATATCTACCCAAGCATCTGTCACAAGGCTGGTTGAGGCGCAGAACACACTCAGAATACATTATTAAGGGACCTTTCCACATTTAGCTATGCTCCGCCAATCTCAATCTATGCTCCACCCACATCACGTCCATGTTGGGAGTGATCAATTTCTGAACTCCCTGACTATCAATTTCTAGAAAACTATACATGTAAGCTGCTGAATATTTTGAAACTAATTTGACTGGGTGCTGTTTTTGCCTATGGCAGCAACAGAGCCCAGTCAAATTAGTTTCAAAATATTCGACAGAATGTTTATTAAATAGTAAAGACAAACAATTCGTACAATGTGTCGGACGATTAAGCATTAAAAGGCAGACTATATAGAATCATTCATGGCATAATGGTTATGACGTCATCATGCATGTCACTTATAATGTCATATGGCATCAGATGATTGATGGATAAACTGGAAAGGTGAATTGCAAGCAAGTGTTGCAAACCTGGTAATAGTTATCCATTTTTCTAAGGCAGCAATGGCTTACAGTCATATTAAATTCAAAATATTCAACAAAATATGCTATGCATCTTAAAGAATTTACTTTTCCAGGTAATTGTCCTTGAAAGGGTTAAACCTGCTTATGGACCACTGATTTGTGCACCAGTAGATGGCCGTGTAATACAGATAATTACAGTATATAATTTGAATCAAATTTATTAAAATTGATTTACTTTTTCAGATGGTCATTAATTACAGACTTCAATTGGATCCGACAATGGAGAGGTTCTTCAGCATCAACCCGTCAACCGGAGCTATTCGAGTCGCTGAGGACCTGTATCGGGATCTATACCGTCGTATATCATATATGGTAGAGGATTTATATAAATATGTTTAGCTCACTTAGATGCCCTATGATAAATCTATCTTCCCATAGCAATGACTTTGAACATATCACTCCATGAAATCATACATTTCTCACAGTGGGAATAATTTATTGTTCATGTACAAAGTTAGTAGGCACTACCGAGGGAGATAAGCATATGTTTTACAGTGTCTAGTAATTAGGCAAATACTTCCCTTGCCTACAGTAGATGTCAGAAAAATAGTTTTGAGTCATGTATAAGCAGATAGGTATTCTGTGCTCATAGTTCACACTGAGTAAATACACATATCTAATTACAGAATAGAGGACTTGGTGTGTAGTTTATCAATGAACCTTTCCAGTTTTAGCTATGCCCCGCCCATCTCTAGCTAAGCTCCATCCACACCTCGCTCATGTTGTGATCGATCGATCCCTGAATTCCCTGACTATCAATTTCCAGAAAACTGTACAGGTAAGCTGTTGAATATTTTGAAACTAATTTGACTGGATGCTGTTGTTGCTGCCTATGGCAGCAACAGCGCCCAGTCAAATTAGTTTCAAAATATTCAACAGCATGTTTATTAAATAGCAAAGACATACAATTCATACAGCGTGTCAAACTATTAAGCATTTATGATGGACTAATTCGAGTCATTCATGACATCATGATTATGATGTCATCCTACACGTCACATAGTTGATTATGACATCATAATGTGGATGGATAACCTGGAAAGGTTTATCGTCTTGGTGGGCGGTACTAACCATCCTATTTACACACGCAGCTCTTATGTCATTGTTTGTGTCAATGATTTAAACTAAACACACATCAAAGTAACAAAGCATGGCGCGACTCGGATATGACTTGCCACGCTCTGTATAATGTATAAATTGTATGTTAAGGAAATACTGATACAATGAACCATATCCAAGTCATACATTGCTCACGGAGTGGATCGAATAGAGAAATCAACTTCTAGTTACGCCCCACCCATTTCCTGTTAAGCTCCACCCATGATTTATTCATTTTGGAATCAATTTATATACTTTGGACCCTGAATTTCAAGAATCCCAGTCAAATTAGTTTCAAAATATTCAACAGAATGTTTATTAAATTGTAATTTCACCAAAGATGTACAATTCATACAGTAGTGACTAGCTTTTTGATTATCATGACGGCGCTTTGCATCATTATGATTGTGATGTCAATTAACTAGTGACATAACTGATTATGACATCAGATACTTGAGTGACAGATTGGATCCCTCCATTCCCATGCTGAAATTGTGCTACTATTGACCATGCCAAAGCTGCTAATCACGCAGCATTTGCAGACCTTTGTGATTTCTGGTGTTTGCAGCTCAATTATTATCTTCCAATTGTATATATTAGGATTTTTTCTGACAATGTCCATGTATTATATCTAACTACATATACCAAGTTGATTGTGTGTTTGTTTTCTTTCAAGCTTCGTGTCATAGCGTACCAAGTGTCACAGCCGAGCAATGCGGTCGAAGGCATCGTCACTGTGAATGTCACTCGCAATCCAAATTCTCCTATTTGGGGATTTTTTGGCAGGACTGATATACCACGCAATCAACCTCGGAACTCAGTTATTATGAATATATGGGCTAATGACAGTGATACCCGAGTATGTTTGTCACAGTAGTTATATATTATTATAATAATCTGAACTGGCCTGAAAGGCTAAGCCAGGCTTCAACCTTTTCCTTTATACAACTTCTCAAGACCCACTAGTCCAATTTAAAACAAATTTAACAGGAAGCATCCTTGTTATTTTTTTAATCGAAGCTGATTGGTCAATTTGCTTAGAGGCCATCGCTACAACAGTTTGCCCAATAGAGACCCCTTTCTAGCTAGGTCCCGCCCATCTCTAGCCAGGCTCCACCCATTTCTAGCTAGGCCTGTCCCATTTCTAGCTAAGCTCCACCCATTTCTAGCTAGGTCCCACCCATTTCTAGCTCAGCTCCACCCATTTCTAGCCCAGCTCCACCCATGCTTTTTATACCCCGCCAAAAAATTTGACGGGTTATTATGTAATGGCGCTGTCCGTCCGTGCGGGCGGGCATGCGGGCAGCAGATTGGTTGGCGGATGATAACTCTGTTACCATTTGTTGGATCGCGTTGAAACTTCATAGGGTGTTTGGACTAGCTCTTGGGAAGAAACCTATCGAAATCAACGATGATCCGAAATCCAAGATGGCCACCATCTTGAAAATTGGTTTCCGGATGATAACTCAGTTACCCTTTGTCGGATCATATTGAAACTTCATCGGGTGGTGGGACTAGGCCTGGGGAAGAAATCTATCAAAATCGACGATGATCCGAAATCCAAGATGGCCGCCAGCCACCCTCGGCCATCTTGAAAATTGGTTTCCGGATGTTAACTCCGTTACCATTTATCGGATCACTTTGAAACTTCAGAGTGGTTGGACTAGGTCTGGGGAAGAAACCTATCAAAATTGACAATGATCTGAAATCCAAGATGGCTACCAGCCACCGGTAGCCATCTTGAAAATTGGTTTCTGGATAACTCCGTTACCGTTTATTGGATCGCTTTGTACGTTCATAGAGTGGTTGGACTAAGTCTGAGGAAGAAACCTATCGAAATCGACAAGGATCCGAAATCCAAGATGGCCACCAGCCACTGGTGGCCATCTTGAAAATTGGTTTCCAGATGATAACTCCGTTATCGTGTATCGAATCGCTATGAAATTTCATAGGGCGGGTCAACTACCTCTGGGGGGGAAGAAACCTATCGAGATTGACAATGATACGAACTCCAAGATGGCTGCCAGCCACCGGTGGCCAGCTTGAAAATTGGTTTCCAAATGATAACTCCATTACCGTTTATCGGATCCCTTTGAAACTTCATAGGGTGGTTGGACTAGGTGTGGAGAAGAAACTTATCGAAATTGACAATGATCTGAACTCCAAGATGGCCGCCAGCCATGGGCTGCCATCTTGAAATTTGGTTTCTGGATTTCATTTATTGGGTCGCTTCTACGGTCATTGGAATATGTCTGGTGAAGAAACTTATCAAAATTTACGATAATCCAAAATCTAATCTGGCTGCCAGTCAGCAGCAGCCATCTTGAAAATTGGTTTCCGGACGATAACTCCTTGAACGTTTAACGGATCACTTTGACACTTCATAAGGATGACTGGTCTGATGGGGCTGAGGAAGAAATAAATAGTTTCTGATAGCCCTCATTCATCCCAATTTCATGGTTGCTATACAGGTAACCTGTTGGATATTTTGAAAGTAATCTGACTGTATGCCGCAGCAACGGCGCCCACTCAAATTAGGTTTAAAATATTCAACTGGCTGTTTATTAAATAGCAAATACTAAAGACATACAATTTGTACGCTTAATAGATGATTCAATGTTCATGAGGGACCTAGATACATCATTCATTAGACACTTTGAGTGTGACATCAGCCTACATGTGATGTAATTGATTATGACATTATATACTTGAGTGACAGATCAGATCTATGTGTTGATGTGAAACTCCAGAAACTTCATCTTGGCCAATTACAACTAGTAGAAGTTGGCCTGTCTGTTTCTTGGTTGATACAATTTTTGGCAAAGCCCCCCCCTATGTCGCGACTATAGCACATTCACACCTTTTTGAAATTATGAAATATGAACCAGAAAAGTAGTACACTATCTTTTTCCTAATGTTAAACTTTAACACCCAGATTTGTTCAAGAAAATTTCAAACATTTTATAGAAAAGGACAAGTTACAGACCAAGAACATTTTTTAAAAGTTTACTGTTGAAATGTCTTGTTATCGTGCCACTTATTGCATTTGTAAATTTTCAAATATGGTATTCTCATGGCCTGCAAACTAACATTTCTCAAGACCACTGCAGAAGCCATTTTTGGCTGTCTTGAGATTTAAAGGCATAACATAATAATTTGATAGAAATCTAAATTGAATATTGAATTTGGTCTGTGAATAGATGAGACATACTGAAGCATCATTTATACTGTCCTATTACATTTGCTTCCAAAATAATTCTAATATTTCTTTGTTCTCAGGATACAGTTACATACTCAATTATTAGTCCGACGGACTACTTCTTCATACACCCAAATACAGGGGAGATAACACTGCAGAGGTCACTCTCAGACTTCTTAGGCAATCGTATGACAGTAAGTGGCTTGTTGAGTTTATGGATTGTTATGCTCATAATTTCATGTATATTTTTTCTCGAAATTATTATTACTCTTTTTCATTTTATTGCAATACTATATAATATTTTCTGCATCAAGCGTATCCTATACTCCTTAATAAATTACTCCCTATAATTTTATATCATAGTTACTAAATGATACAGTATATATCCTCTCAAATATTTTATTAAACTACTAGCTTTTATCTTGTTATTGCCATAGGGCATCCTTCTTCAACCTTTGACTTTTGAAATTCCACTGTTTCAGTTTCAAGAGGACTATGCGCGAAGGCTGTTGAATATTTAGTTTCAAAATCTTTAACAGAGTATTTATTAAATAATAAATCCATCAGGGACATACAATTTGTACACTTTATGCAGACTATTTCAGCTTCATAACCGTGTCTTTCTGTCAATTATGGTTGTAACATCAACCTACATGTGGCGTTATTGATTATGGCATCCTATACTTGAGCGACAGATTGGATTTCTCCATTATAACATACTATTGGAACCAACTTTTTGACAATTCAGTCAGTAAACATCTTATTCATATGCACGTATTCCTGTCCTTTCCATTAACAGATTACAGTGCAGGCTTGTGATAATGGTCTTCCTATGAAGTGCGTAACAAGGGATATTGTATTCACGATCACCGTCATTATCCCGCCACCTCAGTTTGACACTGACCCGTATGTTTATGTGATACATGGGGCTGAAATTCCAAACCAACATTTGTTCACTCTGCAAGCTAATTCTGCCAATGTACAAGTGAGTGTCGCTGTTTATTTTTTGTGTGTATATGTATGCATGCATTAATGTGTGTGTGTGTGTGTGTGTGTGTGTGTGTGTGTGTGCGTGCGTGCGTGCGTGCGTGCATGCGTGCGTGCGTGCGTGCGTGCGTGCGTGCGTGCTTGTGTTGTCTCATGCATTTATCTGTGGTTACGGTTATTTGTGTGTTTGTTAATTTTAAGAATATTGGTTAAAGCTGGTCTGTTATGCTAAAAGAAGCAATGTTTGATGCCGGTCAGTAATATACCGCTATCAATAAACTTCTGGTTTCGCTAACTCTATTGTGAGTTCAGGTATTGTTTCTTTAAACAAGACCTGACTGACATTTCTCGTGCATTGTAAAAGGATTCGCTCAGTAATTAGAGCTCGCAACCTGTAGGTGTTGGCGTGAGTGCTGGGAAGCTAAGTAATACACAGGCCACAGCTCTGCATATCGCTGCTACTGACTGAATTGTTTTGTAGTGCATGAGATTCCTTGCACAGGTAGTGTTTAATGAATCAATGCCTGGATTCAAGTTAGAGAAAACAGAAATTAATTGAAAGCACTATGTTTCTGGTGGGCATAAAAAAAAGCTTATTTTAGCATGACATCAGCTGTAATCTTTGCATGCTCATTGTATGTTTTCAGTATGGCCTGATCGCTCGACATATGAAGGCACAGGCTTCTAGTATTCTTTATCATTTGCAAGCATGCATTCATGATTGAAATGTGTGTTAGTCTGGCATTAACAATATCAGGGTTTAAAGGTGATACTCTTTAAGGTTTTATAGATTTTCACATGATTTCACACATAGATGAGCTTAATCAGCTCCTGATGTGATGCATGTTCCGATTTGATCCCGGTCCATGTCCATAACTCCTGATGTGATGCAGGACCTGATAAATGCAGGACCTAATGTGATACATATGATACAGGTCCTGGTGTGATGTAGGTCCTGGTGTGATGCAGGTGTTGGTGTGGTATAGGTCCTGGTGTGATGCACGTGATTCATCATATTTATGTGTGAAAACTTGTCAAACATCAACCAAGTCAGTCTTTAAATGGCATAACCATTGTACCCTATATTAATCAAATCAACTTTATTATATATATGATAAAGCATATTATATCTTTCTTTCTGCAGGGAACAATGCGCTACAGTATAGTAACCGTAGGCATAACTAACTTCAGACTGGACCCATTGACTGGTGATGTAATACTGGTGGATAGTCTGAACCAGCTGCTGGAAAATGAATACCGAGTATGATAATATATTATTTGGTTGAAGCATTACTAATGATATACATGAAGGGAGAGAACCACACATAGTCAATCTACAGATCATTTTGTACCGTTTTATCTCCTTAGCACTTTAACCCTCAAATTTTTTCAAGAAAATTTCAATTTTCTCATAGAAAATATCTATTTTCAGACCAAGAGATTATTTTTTTAAATCTAACACTGGAATGACTGGGTCGCTTATCGAGCCAGTCATTTCAGTGGTAACTTTTCAAAAATTGTTTTCTTGTTTGCGTCTGCTCAGTGTATGTTCATTTGAGGGCCAAGAGATGGCTACTTTTGACAATTTATTACTGGAATAATGGCCTGTGATGAATTTTAAAAAGTAATCTCTAAAATAACGGTTAAAAGATAGTACATAATGTAGGACATGTAACACATTACTTATGATGTAATACCTTTCTTGTTAAATATATTAATTTCATTTATTCCAGTTAAATAATTTTCAAAATATTTTTATTTAATTTGTTCCAGTTAAATCATTTTCAAAATATCCCCATATTTGTATGTTTGCTTTTTGTGTCACACTGTCAAGCTAAATGTGGAGATCAATTCCTGCCTATGCCCCACCTATTTTTAGCTAAGCTCCACCTACTTTGTGTACACATTTTAATTGTTTTGAACCTTAAGTTCCCGGAATCTCAATTTCAAGGTAACTATGCAGGTAAGCTGTTGAATATTTTGAAATAATTTGACTGGAAGCTGTTGCTGCTAATATAAACGACAACTCCCAGTCAAATTAGTTTCAAAATATTCAATAGAATGTCTAAAGTGTAAATTCATAAAAGAGATACAATTCAGACACTTGTTATGGACCTTTGTCACTTTCCTTTTTTTGTAACGACGGATCGCATCCCTCCGTTGATGGGACCTATATACCAATGCAGACGCATAGTCCAATTTGTTTTTGATATGTGTTTCAGTTTGTCGTGGAAGCACATGACTCTGCAGATCCTGGTCTCCGTGGCAATGCTGTGGTAATAATTAAGAAACCGACCAATCGTCCACCACTTTTTGAGAAGCATGTATACGAGGAAACTGTTCCAGCAACTCACTCAACCGAAAATAGTCTTGTTGCTGTCAATGCCGTCGATCCAGATCGGGTAAGAATATGACATTCTATAACATCATACATAATATTATACACATTATTTTAGCTCACCTGCCCTGAAAGGCCAAGTGAACTTATGACATGATGACCATCCGTCTGTTATCCATCCGGATGTCATCATCCGAATTTGTAAGGAAGCATCCGTTTTTCATAGAGATCTAAGATTGTTCAAATGGAGCTGATTGGTAGATTGGCGCGGCAGTCATCTTGGAATTTGTGCTATTTTTAGAATTTCTTTGAACATCCTTTCCAAAACCGCTTGGCTGATTGATTTAAAGCACAAGAAACTTCCACTAGGTCAAGAGCTGAAACAAGTTTGTTTGAAAAAACCTGATTTTTCTTTTTTCTGGAGGCATTCTTGGATTAATAATTGTTCACAAAAACAAATTCTCCAGAACCTCCAAATTTATCAGGCCGGCATTTCAGAAATATGATCAGGGGACTAAGAACCATTGAAGTTTGTTCAAGGGCAGTTGATAGGTTAAAAAATAGCTGCCATGGGCCAAACAACATGCATCATATGGCAGCCATATTGGATTTTTTTTATTTGATCGATTTGGATGGCAACAATTGCTTTATCTATGGTTATAGATATGGTGATGTCAAATTTTACACTTCCATGTTTGCTAGATAAAGGGATCAGTGACCATCTTAGATTATTTTCCTGCCAAAACTCCTACATGAAAAGAATGTGAAGCTTCAAGTGGCTTCTCAAGAAGTACTGTGCTAATTTCACCCAAATTTGCCAGGAAGCCTCCTCGGGGCATAGAGATCAAAGATTGTTCAAAGGACGCTGATGTGTCAATTTTGTTGGTGGTCATCTTGGAGTTTGTGATATTTATCTAAATACCTTAGAACATCTTATTCAGAACCGCTTGGCTGATTGATTTGAAACTCAATAAACTTCATCTAGGTCAAGTGCTGAAACAAATTTTTTCAAACGACCCTAATTGATCGGAAGATATGATCATGGTATACGGTAAAAGAACTTGATACATGGCTGTGGACAAATCAAAACCTATTATTTCTCAGTTCATGGATTTTGATAGCAAAATGTTGACATGCAGGTTTTGTTAATTGATAAGTATGACTCTGTACTTTCGAAATCAAAGTGATTGACCAAGTTGTACAAACAACACTGGTTGATCGAGTGGATCAGGAGCGATTTTGGATTTTGAAGTATTTTTGGAAACCCATTTAAACATCTTTGAAACCACTTAGCGGATTGATTTGAAACACAAAAACATTCATCTAGGCCAGTAGCTGAACCAAGTTTGTACTAGAGAATCTGAATGATGAATTTGTCTCTTGGTAAATATCTTGGATGCCTAGGTTTTTGCAAAAATTACTTATTCTCTGGAACAGCTGAATGGATCAGGCCCATTCTTGGCAGTTACTGTTGTGGACTAAGGATACCTTTCAATTTGATTGATAGATTCTATCCTTGGCAATCATAAATTCTTTTGTTTCGTCCCAATATTGCTGCATTTTGGTATTCCTTCATTTAATACATGAATGCTCATGTTTCCTGTCAAAATTGTCAAATTTAGAACTAAGATTTTCCATGTTTCATACAGCTATGTTTGTCATTACAGTCAAAGGTTTTATATATTCAGTGTTTCTTGCTGAAATACTAATGTTGCGGGTGAGCGATACATGACCCTTGAGCTTCTTCTTTTACACGTACATTCCCCCACTTCATGAGGCACCTCATTCTTATATTTTTAACTGATTATCATTATGATGACAATTAAGGCTGAGTTTACGTCCCTAGTAGGGTAGATACGCGAGCTACTAGAGTAGCACCTAAACGGTTGGAGTACGTACTCTAGTACCTACTCGGGGCTACCCACCTATCAGCAAGGGTAAATCGAGTAGTCATGTGTTCGCATTGAAATCAATGTAATTTAAACACGTGCTCATTTACGCGAGTGTAACTGATCACATGCTCAGCTACCCCTAGAGTAGCTACGAGAGTTTTCGCCTAAACTCGCTATATTTTATTGTCTCAAGCAGCATCGTTTTCGTTAAGGCCTACACAAAGCAGAGGATGGTGTGTCGATTCAAAACGTAAAAAACATAAGGTCCTAGAGCCTTTTAATATTCTCTCTTGAGTCTGTTCAAAGCGATATATGCCATTGTTATCCTCTCATAGTAGCAGGAGCAGCAGCAGTGTTAATCAGCATTTGTAATTTTTATTATGTGTATTCTTTCTTTAGCAAAGTGTGGTGTACACCATCGAGGGTGATGCTATTGACATTGATACATTTGTAATAATAAGCAGTGGACATATATATGCCGCAAGATCGCTCAACGTTCCAGCGCTCAGTCAGATAGACCAGTTTGTGGTAAGCAATTGACTAATCTCATTCTGTAGCTGCTATGTATAGTGGGAATTCAATAAAAACTAGGAAAGATGGGCCATGTGGAAAGTATCTAGTTCCTGAAAACCGGCACTTTACGGGAATAGAATCTGAAAACTCATTTAAAATTTGCAAGATATTCCACATATGGCAACAACAGCATTCAGTCAAATTAGTTTCCAAATATTCAAAATATTACCTTCATAGTTACCTTGACATTTTAATCCGAATTTTCAGTGTCTCAATTTCAAGACAGCTATACACGTAAGATATTGAATATTTTCATCACGCTTTCACACATAAATATACTTAACTTGTGTCCAATATTTGGATTTATGCAGAAAGGTTGATAAAATGTCAGAAAAGTTTGTCTTTAAAAAGTGTCACCTTTGAATCCTGTTATCTGGTGTTTTATTGCTTTAATGGTGAATGACCATGTGCAGGCTAATTGAAGACTATATTCATTAGCTGAGTTGTGTATTTTCAAAACTTGTCTTGTTTTGGCCTTCAAATGAACATGAAGCCATTGCTGGCTTGACGGTTACTTATTTATGCCCCCCCCCCCAAAAAAAAACCCCAACAACAATGAAACAATGCAATACTTGTTTATTACTATGACATTGTTAAGGCAGAGTGCCTCAAATCATCTTGTGTCTGAAAAAACAGCCCAGCAGTTCGTTTCAACTATTTGACACCTAGTTCTCAGCAACGATAGGATTGTGCCATGCTAATAGTTGTGTCATTAATAATAATAATAATGTTGTTATCATATTATTCTAATTTATATATTAACATTTAAACTTTGGTCATATTATCACCCAAGCAAATTCTCTTGCTATTTTTGAAAATTTACGAATGGAATGATTGACTCGATAACCGAGCCAGTCATTCCATTGATAAATTCTCAAATTAATTTCTATTGGTCTGCAAATAAACATTTTCTTTAAGAAAGTTTAATCAGCTTGAACAAATTTCAGGATTATAGGGTTAATGTCCCACCACTATTACATTATAATTACTAAGTCTGTTTAACGTTTTTCATAGTTTACCGTCCGCGCCACTGACAATGACCCTCTCCGGCCTATGTCTGATATTGCCAGGGTCATTATAAACATCAACAGGGACATGAATACACCTCGCTTCTTGAACACTAACCTGCGATTTTATATCGATGAATCGGTGCCAATGAACTACCTGATAACGACTCTTCAACCATATGATGCGGATCGTAAGGTGGGTATTTCTGACTTTTCTTAAGTAAATACTAAATATTTTGTTAATATTGTTATGATTGATACAATCAGTGTTGCTTTTAATAAACAGTCAGGACGCTCCTCAAGGCCACCGCATTTGACTGCCTTAACCATTTAATGGTTAATAGTTAAAACTGTCAGCTTTTGCAATGCTCTTAACCTTTTAACACTCATACCAGCCAAAAGGGGCTTCTACAATGGTCCTGAGAAATGTCCATTTGCAGACTAAGAGAAGACTATTTTTGAAACTTTATCACTGGAATGACTGGCTCGATAACCGAGCCAGTCATTCCAGTGGTAAATTTTCAAAAATATTCTTCTCTTGGTCTGCAAATGAACATTTGTATTGAGAAAGTGTCCATTAGCAGACAAAAAGAAAAATAATATCTGATGACATTTACCACTGGAATGGCTAGTTCAGTAACTGATCAAATTTATAAAACATATTCCTTTGTTGCACGAATAAACACAGTTTACATATGAGAAATTATTTTCTACGCATTTTTACCATTAACAGATTGAGAATAATGACCAAGACACCATCTGTCTTACAGAACCAGCCTATGACCTAAGACATAATTTAATATGGCAACCAATTTTCATGATCGCGAAAAATATTGAGGGAGCATACAGTCATCACATTTTTCATCCATCCATTCATCCCCTGCAAGTTTGTTCGGGACATGGCTTCAAGATTTTTCACATATATTGACCAAAATTTCATGGTTCACTGAACATCACAGAGAACTTTTGTCCAGGCTATAGTTTCAAGAGAAGGGTGGTGACTCATGATTGACACCACTTTCTATACAATACCTTTCCTACCAAATTTTAAATATACATTTCAGAGCGCATCCGTCAGTTCTAATGATTCGCCTTGTTGTTTAATAACCTCCTGTCCTTATTGACCGCTTTGCAGCACTCTGAAAGGTTAACTTTGAAAATGATTTTGTGATACATATAATTATAATCAAAAGACAAACTTTCAGTAAGGTTTAATGGTGCATGTGGATTTGTTTCCATTGTTTCTCTGAAATATTTTTGCAAACTGCTCTGGACAAATTTGTATTACATTATGGGCCACGTAAAGACAATGCAGAGAGAGCTGTGCTTGGTTACATAATTCGGGTGGTACCGGCGATTTTATAATTATGAGTCCTCAATCATCTTTCTCAGGGAATCACCATCATTTTGTGCCAAATGTCTATGTATCATGTTCAGATATATACATGTACAGACAATCAACATCAAAGGGTGAACACCATTATAAGAATAGAGGGATCCATTTCTATCTAGGCCACACCCATTTCTAGCTAAGCCACACCAACCTTTATGCACCGGCTGGGATCGATTTATATACTTCGAACTCTGAATTACCAGAATCCCAATTTTAAGTTAACTATGAAGATAATTATAACTTGTTGAATATTTTGAAACTAATCTGATTGGGGGCTTTTGCTGCATAGGCAGCAACAGCTCCCAGCCAAATTAGTTTCAAAATATTTACAAAAGAGTAAGTTCATCAAAGACATACAATTTGTACACTTGCTAGATATTAGAGCTTCATGGCAGAGTTATAATAGTCATTCTGATTGTGATGTCAGCTTACATATGTCGTAATTAATTATGGTGTATATACTTGAGTGACAGATCAGATCCCTTCATTGAGTTCTGAATACTCGTTGGTTTCTGGAGGTGTTGTTTTTGTGGCTACAAGATGGCACTTCAATAGGACAGAAAGACAGATGGCCTTGTAAACACATATCTTAGTAAACCACCATCTTGTGGATCCAATGATGCTGTGGAATTACCATGCCTGTCTTCATAAATTTAATTGTTTATTGTTCTTAATTTCCAGGGAACATTATTTTTGGAAATTGAAGGAGTGTATCCGGGTCCAAGTTTCTTCGCCTTATCCAATGGAACGGAGGTTCGAGTGAGAAATCGGTTGACCAGCGATTCGTTGAGATTAGCTTCATATACGGTAATGGAGTCTCCAGTACATTTACATAGATTTTGTAAAAAAAAATTTAGACTAAAATGTTTTTATGCTTAAAGTTGAGGGTTGGTGCTAAACTACATCTTATGTTAAATAGATGGAAATTTTACATTAGGAAAATGATTGTCCTTTCCGAGCATAGTGTTGCAGAAAGCTGTTGTAGCAGATTTTATCAACGCTATTCTGACTGTTAGTTATATTATGATAAATACATAAAGAAGTGTGAGCGACATATTAGAGTGATGTAACATACTTCTAAACCGCCAAAATAATGTTTCTGAAACGTTGCTGAACGCCATGCTTATTTGAAAAGCAATGAAATATAGGAGTCTATATGTTAACCCTTAGCACTCAAGCGTGACAAAATCAGCTTCCTCAGTCCATTTGCATACCAAGAGAAGACTATTTCTCTAAATTTACCACTGGAATGACTGGCTCAGTCACAGAGTTAGGCATTCCAGTGATAAATTCTCAAAAATAACAAATATTTCCTCGCCGCCCACCTTATGGAGTACTATGAGGCGTTCATTAATCACTAGTGATTTAATGACCACTTCTCTTATGAAACCAGCATCTTATGGGCCAAAAGGCGGGTGGTAGATTGAGCGTGTTCGACTGGAATAATAGAGGGATCCATTTCTAGCTATGCTCCACCCATTTCTAGTTAAGATCTGCCCACATTGTTCCCGTGTTGGGATCGATCGATTGCTGAATTCTCAGAATCCCAATACCAAGGTAATTATACAGGTAAGTTGTTAAATATTTTTTTAATTTATTTGACTGGCTGCTGTTGCTGCCTATGGCAGCAACAGTGCCTAGTCAAATTAGTTTCAAAATATTCAACAGATTTTTTATTAAATAGTAAAGACGTGTAATGACTACGTATGTGGGTGTTGCGTACTTCCCTCAAGAATGCCAACACCAGGCCGCTGTATAT
Source organism: Chaetoderma sp. LZ-2023a (assembly GCA_034401795.1). NCBI lineage: Eukaryota > Metazoa > Mollusca > Caudofoveata > Chaetodermatida > Chaetodermatidae > Chaetoderma > Chaetoderma sp. LZ-2023a. The sequence goes on from CM067372.1 coordinate 112,078,915, forward strand.
ATCTGTGTTTATTTCTTTTAGCTGCGTGTGGTAGTCTATGATAGCGCATACCCAGAAAACAAGGGCACTGTTGATCTCCAGATTTTTGTTAATCGTACATCACAGTTAACCAATGTGAACTTTGAACCCTCGTCTACATACGTTGAAGTGATTCGAGATTGTGCCATTGGACAGGGCCAGTACATAACCAGGGTGGTTGCTAGACATGCAACTGTGAGTATATTGTGTCAAAGGAGGTATTCACGATAGAGACTTAATCCGAAGTAAGGCCAATCGCTAACAAAATTTCTGTTTTACTCATGTAAGCATTGCACAAGTTATGATGAGTAAACACATTTTTGTGATCAAATAGACCTACTTCGGATTATCACTCTAATGTGAACATCACCTAACTTGATGCCCATGGTGGTGATAGTGATGAAGATGATGTTGATGATAATGATATTTAATTGTGCTGATGATTATGATGATGATATTGAATGGTAATGTTGAATGTAATGATAACGACGATAATGCGATGACAATGATGTTGATGACTAGTTGAAATATTGTCTTAAGCAAGTCCTGTTATTATCCCAAATAAATTCATTACAGATTCTAATAAATGTAATTTGTTAATTTTCTACATGTTCTAGCGTCAAGTGGCATATTCGTTTATCAATGCCCGTGAATCACAGCAGTTCAATATTAATTCTGTGAGTGGGGAAATCACTCTGAGAAGAGCCTTACCTAACCCGGTTCCAGATCGTTATGTTGTAAGTATTTGTTCTTTGTAATAGAGGATCTTTCACATCAAGAGTATACTTACCTCCCTAATACTTTTGGATTTTCTAAATATTGGCTTTCACTCAATAAACACTCAGATTAAAACAGTTAGGTGCCCCTACTGGGCAGGGAGTCAGAGCGTAGTCTGGCGGATGCCAGCCCCACCACCGCGCATGCGCAGACTAGCACTTCCTCTTTGCTAATTTATTGGCAGAGAGTCTACACATGCTTTTGTGCTAGTGCTTTTCGTGGCTCAATTCTAAGTGTTTTTGTGAAAGTTCAGAAGTGTTTATCCCTGATAAAGATGGCAGGAAGAGTGACTTCGCCAGAGGAGGGCCCAGGACCTTTAAATCAGGTGACTTCTAGTAAAATTAGCGAGTTTTGTCCCGTTGTAATGTGTTTCCGGGACTCGCGCTAAACGTGATATGCGCCTTGTTTAGTTGGTTTATTTCAACTAGGTGCTATATACGACTAATCTCTCTTTGTGTTTATGTCCACAGGTCTGTGTGAAGAAATATAATGGACATCACATCAGCAGAGGGTTTGTGTCTCTCCACCATGGTTCCATTTCCTACTAATACTGTTAGGTTATCTAACCAAAAATTCTATGTCCAGTGAGTTGGAGGCCTATTATAAAGATCTTCTCACTTTGCCCTCTTGATCCAATTCCTTCCCCTAGAGGTGGAGAGAGTTAAGATGCGTTCAGCTGGTGGAGTGCTCCAGTTCATCAGGTTGGATGGTTTGTCTAGACAAGGTGTCAGGTATCTAATTATTGATATGAGGTGATGTTAATTATTTAGAGGAAAGGGAGATAATTAACAGTATTTGCCATTGTTATCAGTATATATCTGATGGTTGTGTAGTCGAAATGTCCATTCTGCACATGTTCTGGTTAGAGATACAATTCGTCCTTGCACTGGGATGTTTGTTGGGGATCGATTTTTTCCTGTCATAGGATTAATGACGTCATAATCAGCCTTGCTCTTTATTAACAATTAAAGTTGTCCGAAGCTGGTTTTCTGATAAATTATGATCCTTATGATCATTTCCTTCTCTTGAGTTGGTGAGTTTCTAAGCTTAACTAGATTGCTCATACTCCTCGTCCTTTGGCCTTTTTCAGAGACCTGGTTGTGCGTCCTGTGGACGATTTTTGAGGGACAAGTTTGGTCCTCATCTCTGTTTTCAGTGTAGCCCCTGTGGTCCCTTGCTTAATTGCGAGATATGTAAGCACTGGGGGGGGCGAGCTAATGTCCGAATTCTTGTGCTTGCAGGCGAAGGACAAGGTGGAGGAGGAGAAGAAGAAGCTGAAAAAAGAGGTTGTAAGTAAGAAGGGTAAGAGGAAGGCCTCGTCCGCGGTGGACATGGAGGCCTTCCGGACCGAGATGTTGGGAGAGATGAGGAGGACAATAAAGGATTTGGTTCCAGAGTTGCTTCGTGGCATGCTTCCTGGACCAAATCCTTTGTTGGCCTCATCATCTGCTTCGGAGCAGGTAATCCCCACCTCTGAATCACCGTTCCTTAGTACGCTTCCGTTGTTTGAAGATTCAGAGGTGGCCCCATTAGAGGGGGCGTTCCACGACCCTGGCAGCAGGCTTAGTGCCGCGCCCAATAGGGACCGTGGACGGTTGTCGCTGGAACCCGCGGGCTGCTTATCAGTCCAGGGGTATCTGCACACCGCGGGTGTCAGTACCTCGTATGGCACCTTCCCTGGCCAGTCCGGGTTAGCTCTCTTTGCTGACCCGGAGTCTAATCTGTCTGGCCAGGAGGATGAGGATTACCTGTTGGGGTCGCCGTCTGAGGACGTGGCCATGGATTATGACGTCTGTCCACCCCTCGCGGGGAATACAGGCGGCTTATTCCACGGTTCTACTCTCCCAGGGGTAGAATCCACGGTTCAGACTGTGGCCCTGGGCGCTGAAGGCCAGCGTTACCGCATACCTCGGCTTGCCGAGAGTGTCGCTGGTGCTGGCCGGGGCCGTGGTGGGGCGGTATGTGCCCCGCGCTCTACCACGGCGCCTGCTCCTGGTCAAGCCAGTGAGATTAGCATGCCGGTATTGTCAGGCCCGCATGCTCTCCCTGGCTTGCCAGGGATATCAGCATATCCGCCGTCAAGCTCTATTGCTTGCGCTCAGGAGGAAGACGAAGGCCCCCGTCTTGTAGAGCGCTCGCAGCTAGCCACGGAGGAGGATTGGTCTGACGCTTGCCAGTGGTTGGTGAGTGTTAGACCAGATCTGCCCGTGGAGCAGTCGGCTAGCCAGCGTGATCACAGGCCATGGTTAGCTGGTAAGCCTACTGCTAACGCTATGCCTTCTCTGCCGCTGCGGCGGAGACGTCCATTAAGTCGAGTGGACGTCTCGCTAAGGCCCCGCGCGAGGTGGCCAGGCGTTGCCGCATCGTGCCCCTGGACTACCAGCGGTACGGTGTGGTACCTAAGCCGAGCGTGGATGACCGCGTGGCTTTGGGTGAGGATGCGCGGCCAGGCTCCCGTTCTGACACGGGAGTCTTGTGTTCGAACGCGTTGCGTTCAGCAAATACCGCGTTGCGTGATGCGGAGGAGAGTGGGAGGGCTTCGATTGCCGCTCTGTCCCACGTCTCCCAGCTGTTACAAGGGGTAGTAACAGCATCCGCATCGCGCCAGCCAAGTCCGGTCACAGTCCAGCGTGCCATCCAGGATGGTATCAACCTGGCTCTGGACTGTATGACGCGGGCGGTGACCAGGAGTGTCCGGGCAAGGCACACTTTTGCCTTGGATAATCTGTGCCCGTCCCAGGACCTCTACAATAGGCTACTACGTACGCCTATGACAGGTCCTGGTCTCTTTGGAGGTGAGGGATGTAGGCACCTCCAGGAGACGGTTACTCTGGTCAATAATCAGAGGGCGCTGCGCGAGCAGTTTGAGGTGCTTCGTCGTGCCAACGTTCGCGCCGCACCCCCTGCGTATCGTCCCCTGCAGGCTCGAGGTGGTAGTGGCCAGGTCAGAGGCCAACCACCATCGCAGCGTCGGCCTCGGCCGCGTGCGATTCGGCCAGCAGCGAGGGGGGCGCAGGCTCCTCAGGCGCAGTCAGCCAGGCAGCCGCCCGCGCACCGAGGTGCGCGCGGTGCTGGTCGTGGCGCGCGAGGATCTGGGCGGGGTAATCGTTCCTGATGGGACGGTTACCGCGGTGAGAACCACGCCGGTGTTTCTGGCAAAGGAGACAGTGCCGCTCTTGCACTCCTTATGTCCACCTCTATCCCTAGGTGGACCGGTGGGAGGCCGGCTAGCCGACCACATGCAAGAGTGGGAACGGTTAACTCAGGACCGTTTAGTCTTGCGATGGCTTTCAGTCGGGTATCATCCCGATTGGATGACAGGCCCGCCATCGCGACTGTCTCTAGTGCCGATCTGGACTCCAAATCCGAGAGATCCAGATCAAAGGTTGTGTATCGAGGAGGAAATAAATTCCCTCATACAAAAAGGAGCTATTCAGCCGGCACAGAGGTGTCCGGGCTTCTATTCAACCCTGTTCTTAGTAACAAAGAACACCGGAGGGTGGAGACCAATTCTCAACCTCAAGCCATTGAACAAGTTCATAGAGATGCCCAGTTTCAAGATGGAGACTGTACGCTCGGTGTTGGCGGGGTTAGAGAGGGGAATGTGGACAGCGTCGATAGATTTGAAGGACGCTTATTTCCACATCCCCGTACACAGGAGTTTCCGTCGCTTCCTGAGATTTGCATTCCAGGGCAGACAGTGGGAATTCAGGGTGCTACCCTTCGGAATTTCCACGGCTCCTCGGGTTTTCACCCGTGTGGTTCTTGCGATCACCGCATACCTCCGCAGGAGAAGCATAGCAGTCCACACGTACATAGACGACTGGCTGTTGAAAGCACACACCCGGGAAAGTTTATCGGCCAGTCTGGAGATTGTTTTGAAAACTCTCGCAGACTTAGGCTGGATGATCAATTTCCCAAAGTCAGAGCTGACTCCATCCCAGAAGTTTGTTTACCTGGGGATGGTCTTCGATCTAGAGACAGGATATGTTTATCCTACTCAGGAGAGAGTTCAGAAACTCATCTCATTAATTCAGTCAGTGTGCGACAGTCGTCATGTCCTGGCACGGGTTTACTTGAGAATGCTGGGGTTGATGGTTTCATTGGAACCAGTCATTCCTCAGGCCGCCTTACGCAGGCGGCCGATCCAGTTATTTCTCATGACACAATGGACCCAGAGTACAGGTTCGCTGGACTCGAATGTGTCAGTGTTGGCGCCTCTGATTCATCACCTGCAATGGTGGTTGGACACAGAGAATCTCTTGGTGGGGGTTATGCTAACCCCTCCCCACCCTCAGGTGACTGTGTATACAGATGCATCGATGGAGGGCTGGGGAGCTTGCCTGGAAGAGTCCACGATATCAGGGCTTTGGAATCTGGAACAGTCAAAGGAACATATAAATCTACTGGAGCTAAGAGCAGTAGTCCTGGGCCTGGAACATTTCTTACAGAAAGTTCAGGGCAAGATTGTTCTTATTCGTTCAGACAACTCAACAGTTGTGACTTACATAAACCGCCAGGGCGGAACGAAGTCGCCCAGTCTCTGTATGATGACATGGAGACTGCTTTGTTGGTGCCTGGATCACCAGATTACCTTGAAAGCAGTTCATATTCCGGGAAGGTTAAATCTGCTAGCAGACTCATTGAGCCGAAGGATGAGTGTTTTACCCACGGAATGGCAACTAAATCAATGTGTGGCGGATCGTCTGTTCGACCATTGGGGGAAACCCAACATCGATTTGTTCGCAACGAAGAAGAATGCGAAGATGACGACGTACGTCTCTCCGATTCCGGATCCAAGCGCTTTCGCAACAGATGCGTTAGCTATCAGCTGGGGGAGAATGTATGCATACGCATTCCCTCCAGCAATCCTGATTCCAAAAATTCTTCAGAAAATCAGACAAGAGGAATGCCAAGTGCTTCTGATCGTCCCGGATTGGCCAAGCCGATCATGGTATACGGATCTGCTGGACCTTCTGGTCTGCAATCCGGTTCCTCTGCCTCTGATGGACGATATTATCTTCCAGGGCGAGGCTCTTCACAACAATCCGTCAATGTTCAGATTGACTGCGTGGATGTTGTCAAGGAATCTAGAATTAAGGAGGGCTTTTCTGAGCAAGCAGCCATGTTTATGGCCAAAGCCAGGAGGGGATCAACCTCCAGAGCATATAATTATAAAATCAACAGATTTGCAGAATGGTGCTCAAAAAGATGTATTGATCCAATGGATTCATCTATTCAGGTAGTAGCTGATTTCCTCTGTCACCTCTATGATGCCTATAGCCTCAAGCCTAACTCTATTGCTGGTTATAAATCAGCTTTAATGTCTGTTATTCCTTGCTTGGCTAAGAGGGGAAGTGATGAAGTAAATACATTAAATGTATTAATTAAAGGCATGGGCAATCTAAGACCAAGGAATCCACCTGTGATTCCGTCTTGGAGTTTATCGCTAGTGCTTCAAGTACTAGGTGATAAGCCGTTTGAACCACTTAGTTCCATTTCTATGAAACTATTAACACTGAAAACTGTGTTTTTAATTGCTGCGGCCTCGGCTAGGCGTAGGAGTGAAATTCATGCCTTATCAGCCGAGGATGACCGTTTTGTGGTTTCAGGGGAAGGCCTTAAGCTGCTACCTAGGATTAATTTCTTGGCTAAAAATCAGTCGTTGAAATATCCAGGTCAACCTATTGTTTTGCCTGCTTTAACTAGATATGATCCTAATTCTAAAGCATGGTGTCCCGTCCGGGCGCTTCGCCGGTACAAACAACGTACGGCGGAGTGGCGCACCGACCAGTCGGCGTTATGGTTGTCATATATTGAACCCCATGGCAGGGCTTCTAAGGACACCATTTCCAGGTGGATTGTAGAATGCATTCAGTTTTGCAATAAATCCGCCACCGGGAAGCAGGTTGACGTGGCCAAGGCTCACAGTGTCCGCGGCGTAGTGACATCCACCGCCCTATTTAATGGGGTCCCGGTGGATGATATTATGTCGGTGGCTCAGTGGCACTGTGAGTCAAGTTTTACAGACCATTATCTCCGTGACACCTCTAATCCTCTCGCCTTGTCGATTTTGAAAAAATAACTAGGCATATATTTTTGATGGGGTTTCCTCATTGCTTATATATTTCACAATTAATTTATGGAAACAACCACTAATTTGGGACTGCATCGTTCTTCACCAATGGGAAGAGGATGTAGCAGCCATTTTCAACAAGGTCAGTCTTGTGTATGTGTTGTCCATTGTTGATTGTCTTGTCACGTTACCCGTTATTAATATGATGATGGTTTTGTGTATTTATGTGGTTCATTGTTGAGAGTATACGAAAATGGAGTTTTTTCGTCTCTGTCCTGTAGTACATGGCACTTGTACGTAGAGAGCGTATAGGACATTGAGGTCATTCGACTCTTCCTCCCAGGAAGGAGGGGGGGGAGCGCATATGACATTCGGTCATCTCTCATACATCGGGGGTGTTATCCGATGCTTAGTCAAATCCTGACTGTTTTTTCATACAGTTTCAGAAGTTTAAGTGCCTTAAACGCAGAAAAGCGTATAGGGATGAGCTGGTCTTTTGACCTCGCCTCCCTCCCGCCGAATTCACTGTCGCATTCTGGCAATATCAAAAGTATTAGGGAGGTAAGTATACTCTTGATGTGAAATAAACGAAATCAAGGATTTCTTTTTTCACGAGAGAGTTGATACTTACCTCCCTAGATACGGACCCGGCCTCTCCACCCCACAGAGGCTCGGTCTTCAGGCTCTTTATAGTTGCATGTGTATCAGCCAATAAATTAGTCAGAGGAAGTGCTAGTCTGCGCATGCGCGGTGGTGGGGCTGGCATCCGCCAGACTACGCTCTGACTCCCTGCCCAGTAGGGGCACCTAACTGTTTTAATCTGAGTGTTTATTGAGTGAAAGCCAATATTTAGCAATATCCAAAAGTATTAGGGAGGTAAGTATCAACTCTCTCGTGAAAAAAAATAATCCTTGATTTCGTTTATTTTGTTTGGTGCTTTGTCAACAATTCACACATGGCTAAAATAGCCCTATTTCCTGTCCTCATCTAATGACCAATGGACCTTTCCTGTTTTAGCTAAGCCCCACCTACCTCTAGCTAACTTCCATCCCCACTTAGCCATGTTGGGATTGATCAATCCCTGAATGTCCTAACTATAAATTTCCTGAAAACTATACAGGTAAGCTGTTGAATATTTTGTAACTAATTTGACTGGGTGCTGTTGCTGCCTATGGCAGCAACAGCGCCCAGTCAAATTATTTTCAAAATATTCAACAAAATATTTATTAAATAGGAAAGACATACAATTCAGACAACAATCTAAATCTGAAGTCTATCTTCAAATATGCCTTCATGACGTACTTAGCTACATCATTCATGATATCATTCATTATGATGTCATGTAGTTGATTATGATGTCATATTCTGGTTGGATAAAGTGGAAAGGTTTATTGTCAGCTGACGCTTTGTCATAGAATCACATGGCTTCTTAAATTCATGTGTCTGTTTCTATTGCTTGTCTCATCACATGTACTATGTGTTAATATATTAGTCATTAGTCCCCTACCGGTAAAACCGGGGGGGGGGGGGGGGAGATTTGCACTCTGTCTGTCCATCTGTCGCAGTTGGTTTTCCGCACTTTTTTCCCGCGGTTGTTCAAGGTATTCAACTGAGAATTGGTACATTGCTTTGTTATGATAAGTTACATACCAAGTTCGAGTTTCAGGCGTATCCGTAAATTTTTGATGGATTTATGCCCCTTTTCACATCAAGAGTATACTTACCTCCCTAATACTTTTGATATTGCTAAATATCGGCTTTCACTCAATAAAACACTCAGATTAAAAACAGTTAGGTGCCCCTACTGGGCAGGGAGTCAGAGGTAGTCCGGCGGATGCTCGCCCCACCACCGCGCATGCGCCGACTACTACTTCCTCTTTGCTCATTTATTGGCAAAGGGTTACATGCGGTTTTGTGTTCTTCATACTTTTCTGCGCGTTGCCTTGTTTTTTGCTCACGTTTGACGATTATTTTTTGGTGGAAGCATGTCGGAAAGGGAGGATTCGCCTTTAGAAGGAGCGGGATCGCTTTATCAGGTGAATTCTTTGATATGCTAGCGTGTTTTGTCCCGGTTTAATGTATTTCCGGGACTCGCGCTTACCGTGATTAGCGCCTGATTATGTTGGTTTTTTACAACATGGTGCTTCATATGTCTCATTTCTCTTTGTGTTTTGTCCACAGGTATCGCATAGACGCTTTGATGGACTTCTCGGCACAAGAGGATATGTTTTCTCTCCACCACGGTTCCATTTCCTACTAATACTGTTAGGTTATCTAACCAAAAGATCTATGTTCAGTGAGTTGGAGGCCTGTTATAAAGGTCTTCTCACTTTGCCCTCTTGCTCCAATTCCTTCCCCTGAGGTGGAGAGAATGTAGAGGCGTACTATGGTGGAGTTCTCCGGTTCATCACGTTGGATGGTTTGTCTATACAAGGATCAGGTATCTAATTATAATGTAAACAAAAGGGGAGATAATTTCCCTTTTTGCCAATGCTAGAATTGGAAGGAGTTATCTCTGTATATCTGATTGTTGTGTACTCGAAATGCCAATTCAACGGAAATGTTCCGTTTACTTATACAATTCGTTCTTGCTCTTGGTGCTTGTTGCGGATCGATTAATTTGGTCACGAGAGTGATGACGTCATAATCGGCCTTGGCCTTTTTATTAACAATTAACGTTTTGTCCATGGCTGGTTCTTCTTGATTTCTGATCTTGATGATCCTGTCCTCTCTTTTTAGTTGGTTTTGAGTTCGCTAACCTTAACTATCTTGCTCATTGTCCCTGTCCTTTGTCCTGTTTCAGAGACCTGGTTGCCCGTCCTGCGGGAGGTTTCTTAAAAGCCGCTTCGTCCCGCACTTGTGCTTCAGCTGCAGTCCCTGTGGACCGTTGCTGAAGTGCGACGTATGTAAGCTGTGGGGGGGCGAATTAATGTCTGATTTTCTCGCATTGCAGGCAAGGGAGAAGGTAATGGAGGAAGAGAGGAAGAAGAAGGAGAAAGTGTGTAAGAAGGGTAAGAAGAAGGCCTCATCCGCGGTGGATATGGAGGCCTTCAGGTCCGAAATGTTGCAAGAGATGCAGAGGACAATAAAGGATCTGGTCCCAGAGTTGCTTCGTGGCATGCTCCCTGGGCCAGCTCCTTTGTTGTCCTCGGCATCTGCTTACGAGCAGGTGATCCCCGCCTCTGAATCCGGTCTCTTTAGGTCCGGTCCGGTTGTGGATTCAGAGGTGGCCCCTTTGTTGGGGGCAGTCCAAGGCCCTGGCAGCAGGCATGGCGCCGCGCCGAGGGGCCGTGGACAACGGTTGTTGCTGGGACCCGCGGTCTGCTCATCAGACCCCGGGTATCCGCGCGCCGAAGGTGCCAAACCCTCCTATGGCACCTTTCCTGGCCAGTCCGGGTTAGCTCTCTTTGCTGACCCGGAGTCTAATCTTTCTGGCCAGGAAGAAGAGGATCTCCTGCTGGGGTCGCCTTCTGAGGACGTGGCCATGGAATACGACGTCTGTGCACCCCTCGCGGGGAATGCAGGCGACGTGTTCCATGGTTCTACTCACGCAGGAGTAGATTTCACGGTCCAGAGGGTGTCCCCGGGCGGTGCTGTTGACCACGGATACCGCATACCTCGGCTTGCCGATGGTATGGCTGGTGCTGGTCAGACCCGTGGTAGAGCGGTGTTTACCCCGCGCTCTGCCACGGCGCCTGCTCCTGGTCAAGCCGCGGATTTTAGCATGCCTGCTCTCTCGGGCCCGCATGCTTTTCCAGGCTTGCCAGGGGTATCAGCTTACCCGCCGTCGACATCAACTGCGAGTGCTCTGGAGGAAGACGAAGGCCCTCGTCTAGTAGAGCGCTCGCAGTTAGCCACGGAGGAGGATTGGTCGGACGCTTGCCAGTGGCTGGTAAGTGTGCGGCCAGATCTACCCGTGGAGCTGCCGGCTAGCCAGCGTGACCATCGGCAGTGGTTAGCTGGTAGGCCGGCGGCTACCGCTATGCCATCTCTGCCGCTTGCTGAGCATGTCGTGGACATGTTCGAAGCGGCAGAGGCGTCCATTAAGGTGAATGGACGTCTCGCGAAGGCCCCTCGCGAGGTGGCGAAGCGGTGCCGCATCGTGCCCCTGGATTACCAGCGGTACGGTGTGGTGCCGAAGCCGAGCGTTGATGATCGCGCGGCTTTGGGCGAAGATGCGCGGCCGGGCTCCCGTTCTGACACGGGAGTCTTGTGCTCGAACGCGTTGCGTTCGGCAAATGCCGCGCTGCGGGATGCGGAGGAGAGTGGGAGAGCGTCGATTGCCGCTCTGTCCCACGTTTCCCAGCTGCTACAAGGGGTGGTAGCGGCTTCCGCATCACGCCAACCAAGCCCGGTGACAGTCCAGAGAGCCATTCAGGATGGTATCAACCTGGCTTTGGACTGTTTGACGCGGGCGGTAACCAGAAGTGTCCGGGCGAGGCGCACGTTTGCGCTTGACAATCTGTGCCCGTCCCAGGACCTGTATAATAGGCTGCTGCGGACGCCTATGACAGGTCCTGGTCTCTTTGGAGGTGAGGGATGCAGGCACCTCCAGGAGACGGTCACTCTGGTTAATAACCAGAGGGCGCTGCGGGAACAATTTGAGGTGCTCCGGCGGGAGCGTGTTCGCGCGGCACCCCCTGCGTATCGTCCTCTGCAGGCTCGAGGTGGTGCTGGCCAGGTCAGGGGCCAGCCACCGTCGCAACGTAGGCCTAGGCCACGGGCGATTCGGCCAGCAGTGAGGGGGGCGCAGGCTCCCCAGCCGCACCCAGCCAGACAGCCGCCCGCGCACCGTGGTGCGCGCGGCGCTGGGCGGGGCGCGCGGGGATCTGGTCGCGGTAATCGGGCCTGATGGCCTGGTTACCGCGGTGGGAACCACTCCGGTGTTTCAGGCCGAGAGAACAGTGCCACTCTGGCCCTCCTTATGTCCACCTCTATCCCTAGGTGGACCGGTGGGCGGCCGTTTGGCCGCCCGCTTGCCAGAGTGGAAGCGGTTGACTCAGGACCGTTTAGTCTTGCGATGGCTTTCGGTCGGGTATCGTCCCGACTGGGTGACAGGCCCGCCATCGCGACTGTCTCTCGCGCCGATCTGGACTCCCATTCCACGGGATCCGGATCAGAGGTTGTGTATAGAGGAGGAAATAAATTCCCTCATACTAAAAGAAGCCATTCAGCCGGCACAGAGGTGCCCGGGCTTCTATTCAACCCTGTTCTTAGTAACAAAAAACACCGGAGGGTGGAGGCCGATTCTCAACCTCAAGCCGTTGAACAAGTTCATCGAGACACCCAGTTTCAAGATGGAGACTGTGCGCTCGGTGTTGGCGGGGTTAGAGCGAGGGATGTGGACAGCGTCGATAGATTTGAAGGATGCTTATTTCCACATTCCCATAGAGAGGAGTTTCCGTCGCTTCCTGAGATTTGCATTTCAGGGCCGGCGGTGGGAATTCAGGGTGTTACCCTTCGGAATTTCCACGGCTCCTCGGGTCTTCACCCGTGTGGTTCTCGCGATCACTGCATACCTCCGCAGGAGAAGCATAGCAGTCCACACGTACATAGACGACTGGCTATTGAAAGCACACACCCGGGAATCGTTGTCAGCCAATCTGGAGATTGTTTTGAAAACTCTCTCGGACTTGGGCTGGATGATCAATTTCCCGAAATCAGAGCTAACTCCATCCCAGAAGTTTGTTTACCTGGGCATGTTCTTCGATCTGGAGACGGGGTATGTGTACCCCACTCAGGAGAGGGTTCAAGTACTCATCTCGGTAATTCAGTCGGTGTGCGACAGTCGTCATGTCCTGGCACGGGTTTACTTGAGAATGCTGGGCTTGATGGTTTCTTTGGAACCAGTCATTCCACAGGCCGCCTTGCGCAGGCGTCCGATCCAGTTGTTTCTCATGACACAGTGGACCCAGAGTTCAGGTTCGCTGGACTCGAACGTGTCGGTGTTGGCGCCTCTGATTCACCACCTGCAATGGTGGTTGAATACAGAGAATCTCTTGCTGGGGGTTTTGCTAACCCCTCCCCACCCTCAGGTGACTGTGTATACAGATGCATCGATGGAGGGGTGGGGAGCTTGTCTGGAAGAGTCCACAGTATCAGGGCTTTGGGATCTGGATCAGTCCAAGGAACATATCAATCTACTAGAGCTAAGAGCAGTAGTCCTGGGCCTGGAACATTTCTTACAGAAAGTTCAGGGCAAGATTGTTCTAATTCGTTCAGACAACTCAACAGTAGTGACTTACATAAACCGCCAGGGCGGAACGAAGTCGCCCAGTCTCTGTATGATGACATGGGGACTGCTTTGTTGGTGCCTGGATCATGGGATCACCTTGAAAGCAGTTCATATTCCGGGGAGGTTAAATCTGCTAGCAGACTCATTGAGCCGAAGGATGAGTGTTTTACCCACGGAATGGCAACTAAATCAATGTGTGGCGGATCGTCTGTTCGACCATTGGGGGAAACCCAACATAGATTTGTTCGCGATGAAGAAGAATGCGAAGATGACGACGTACGTCTCTCCGATTCCAGACCCAAGCGCTTTCGCAACAGATGCGTTAGCTATCAGCTGGGAGGGAATGTATGCATACGCATTCCCCCCAGCAATCCTGATTCCAAAGGTGCTTCAGAAAATCAGGCAGCAGGAGTGCCAAGTGCTTCTGATCGCCCCGGATTGGCCAAGCCGATCGTGGTATACGGATCTGCTGGACCTTCTGGTCTGCAATCCGGTTCCGCTGCCTCTGATGGACAACCTTATCTTCCAGGGCAAGGCCCTTCACGACAATCCGTCAATGTTCCGATTGACTGCGTGGATGTTGTCAAGGAATCTAGAATTAAGGAGGGCTTTTCTGAGCAAGCGGCCATGTTTATGGCCAAAGCCAGGAGGGGGTCAACCTCCAGAGCATATAATTATAAAATCAACAGATTTGCAGAATGGTGCTCAAAAAGATGTATTGATCCAATGGAATCATCTATTCAGGTAGTGGCTGATTTCCTCTGTCACCTATATGATGCCTATAGCCTCAAGCCTAACTCTATTGCTGGTTATAAGTCAGCTTTAATGACTGTTATTCCTTGCTTGGCTAATAGGGGGAGTGATGAAGTAAGTACATTAAATGTATTAATTAAAGGCATGGGCAATCTAAGACCAAGGAATCCTCCACTGATTCCGTCTTGGAGTTTATCACTGGTGCTCCAGGTACTAGGTGATAAGCCTTTTGAACCACTTAGTTCCATTTCTATGAAAATGTTAACTCTTAAAACTGTATTTTTAATTGCTGCGGCCTCGGCAAGGCGTAGGAGTGAAATTCACGCCTTATCAGCCGAGGTTGACCGTTTTGTGGTTACAGGGGAAGGCCTTAAGCTTCTACCTAGGATTAATTTCTTGTCTAAAAATCAGTCATTGAAATATCCAGGTCAACCTATTTTTTTGCCATCTTTAACTAGATATGATCCTAATTCTAAAGTATGGTGCCCCGTACGGGCGCTGCTCCGGTACAAACAGCGTACTTCGGAGTGGCGTACCGACCAGTCAGCGTTATGGTTGTCATATATTGAACCCCATGGTAGGGCGTCTAAGGACACCATTTCTAGGTGGATTGTGGAATGTATTCAATTTTGTCACAAATCCGCCACCGGGCGACAGGTTGACGTGGCCAAGGCTCACAGTGTCCGCGGTGTCGTGACATCCACTGCCCTTTTTAATGGGGTCCCTGTGGATGATATTATGTCAGTGGCTCAGTGGCACTGTGAGTCTAGTTTTACAGACCATTACCTCCGTGACACCTCTAACCCTCTCGCCTTGTCGATTTTGAAACAATAACCGCTTTATGTTTGTGAAGAGTGCCTCCGCATTGCTTATATACTTCGCCATTCAGCGACGGTGACAACCACTTGTCGGGACTGTATCATCCTTCTCTACTGGATTCATGATGACAGCTTCCTAGGACAACAAGGTCAGTCTTGTTCATGTGTTGTTCATTGTTTGTATTGTCACGTTACCCAGTGTTATTAATATGGTGATGGTTTATGTGGGTTGTGGTTCTTTAGAGAGAGTATACGAAAATGGAGCCTTTTCGTCTCTGTCCTATAGTACTTAGCACTAGTACGAAGAGAGCGTGTAGGACATTGAGGTCATTTAATCTTCCTCCCAAGGGAGGGGGGGGAGCGCATATGACAAATCGGTCATCTCTCAGGCATCGGTTGTGTTATCCGATGGTTTATCAAATCCTGACTGTGTTTTCACACAGTTTCAGACGTCATAAGTGCCTTAAACGCTTGAAAGCGTATAGGGAAGAGCTGGTCTTTTGACCTCGCCTCCCTCCCGCCAGATTCACTTTCGAATTCTGGCAATATCAAAAGTATTAGGGAGGTAAGTATACTCTTGATGTGAAATAAACGAAATCTAGGATTTCTTTTTTCACGAGAGAGTTGATACTTACCTCCCTAGATACTGACCCGGCCTCTCCGCCCCACAGAGGCTCGGTCTTCAGGCTCTTGGTAGTTGCATGTGTTAGCCAATAAATGAGCCAGAGGAAGTAGTAGTCGGCGCATGCGCGGTGGTGGGGCGAGCATCCGCCGGACTACCTCTGACTCCCTGCCCAGTAGGGGCACCTAACTGTTTTTAATCTGAGTGTTTTATTGAGTGAAAGCCGATATTTAGCAATATCAAAAGTATTAGGGAGGTAAGTATCAACTCTCTCGTGAAAAAAGAAATCCTAGATTTCGTTTATTTCGACTTAAGAAATATGAAAAATATCATCTTTCCGTACTTTTTTTCGCATTCCTTCAAGGTATCTAGGTGAAAATCGGTACATCGTTTTAGTATTATAAGGAGTTACAGAGCAAGTTCGAGTTTCAGACATTTTTGTCATTTTTTCATGGAGTTATGCCCCCTTTCGTCTTATGAAGTACGAAAAATATTTGTTTTCCCGCACTTTTTCTCGCAGTCTTTCAAGATATTCAACTGAGAATTGGTACGTTGCTTTGTTATGAGAAATTACAGGCCAAGATCGAGTTTCAGGCATTTGCATTAAGTTTTGATGGAGTTATGTCCCCTTTCAGCTTGTGAAATACAAACATATCAGCTTTCAAGACATTTTCGTTCTCCTTCACCATACGGTATATAACTGAAACTTGGTTTATTGCTATGTTATTAGAAGTTACAGATCAAGTTCGAGTTTCAGCTGCTTCTGACAATTTTTAATGAAATTTTTGACTGTCAATCTCTAAAGATTTATATCACCAGGTAGGGGGACATGTATTGCAAAGCAATACTTACAGAATGCGTGTTTATTTATGAGAATCATAAATTGCAGCTATAGCCTCATTTTGGCTCAAATTTACTGAACCTGAGATCGGTGCCGACCCAGTTTATCATTATATATAAATAAGTCTATGGCTTTACATCTGCCATGCAAACCACCTTGCCTGCCTTGCCTCCTCACATCTACTCTTATGGCATAGTGTGGAATGGGGTCATCTCTCACCCTCTCCTATTATTAATTATTCTGAACATTGTCCTTTATTGTAAGTAAAAGGAGCGACCACTCTACTATGCAGTAATATTATATGTGGATTGATAGGTCATAACTGTTTAAAACTGATTAACAGTACCTCCGCCTCCTGCAATTTTTCAAGATGGCCTGATGAGTTAGAAAATGGCAATGCCAGTGCCACCTCTCCTGGCTTTGTATTTGCTGTCTCCGAGTAGGGTGAATTTCAAGGTGCTCTGCGCTGTTATGTCTTCTGGCATCCTTAGCACATGGACAAACATGGTCCATCTTTGCGTGTTAGTAATCCCTGGATATATGAGTATACCGTGCTATTGTACATAACCATTTATTTATGCAGGTGTCCTTTTAAAAAATTGTGTTACATAAAATCTGAGCATCATTTTTCAATGCATGTATACATTTTCTCTATAATTCAAACCACTTGCTTAATTATTGTGCAATGACAACTTGTATTGTAATGTAAAACAATTTTTATATTCTCTTATCTGTAGCTTAACATTCGTGCAGCAGCTTCAAGCACAGACTATGCGGATGCTGTTGTTACAATTGTCTTTGCTTGTGGCGGTCCGTCAGAACCTGATATTGTATTTGTGGATGAAAATGGTTTGCCAATATCCACATTGTATGTTGTGATTCCGGTAACACACCCTGTGAACACTGAGGTGGCTCGTCTTAGCACACAGGGAAATGTCAACCTTGTGGTTTGTATTTACCCGTTGACCATCAAATTTGGTCAGGAAAAATTATATTTTCTCAGAAAATCTCCATTTGCCCACCAAAAGAAGACTATTTTAGAAAATTTACCACTGGAATGACTGGCTCGGTTATCGAGCCAGTCATTCCACTGGTAAATTTTCAAAAATAGTCTTTTCTTGGTCTGCAAATGGACATTTCTCAAAACCACTGCAATAGTCATTTTGGGTTGGTATGAGTGCTAAAGGGTTAACCAATATCAGTTGATTTATTATGTTGTGTTAGTAAACAAGTTGTTTGGTTGGTCATTGAAAAAAACCCAGTAATGGTCGTCATATGAGAGCAGCATCTGCTTAACAATCTTGCATAGATGTAGTATCACATCCTTTGGATGCAGAAATCAAGGGATCTGATTTCTCACTCATGTATTATAATGTCATAATCAAAATATGTCACTTGTTAGCTGATGTCACAGCTAATTGCATAGCTTCAGAACAAAAGGGGAACAGATCTGACAGTAACATTGCAAATTGTGTCTGATGAATTTACAATTTGATAAACATTCGTTTGAATATTTTGACGGGGAGCTGTTGCTGCCATAGGGAGCTCGGTGTGAGTGATATGGTTGGTTGTATAGGGATGATGGAGAGGGTACACAGAATTTGGAAGGGTTTAAAATTGTCATTCTAGCGTTATCAATATATGGGGTTTTTTTTTGTATTTTGTTCTATTCTTGTTTTCTAAATTTAACAAAGACAATGAAATATTTATTGAATTGTATATAATTTTTGTTTCTGGTCTTTCTGCCTCAAAGGCTTAGTATTTAAGATATTATTATTATTATTATTATTATTATTATTATTATTATTATTAGGGACAGTTACTATATCGACTGGTTCCAACTGAAACTGCTCGAGATTATTACAGAGTTGACTCAACAACTGGAATTGTCTACCTGAATAAAATACTAGTCCAGGATCCACTTGTCCTTCAGACATATGTGGTATGTACTAGTAATGATAGTTATTTAACTCTGATCCTTCAATTTGTTCAAGAGACTATTTTCTCGTACAAAATATTCATTTGCAGACCAAGAGAAGTCTATTTCTGAAAATTTATCACTAGAATGACTGGCTCTGTTATCAAGCCAGTTATTTCAGTGGTAAATTTTCCAAAAGTTGTCTTCCCTTGGTTTGCAAATAGGCATTTCTCAAGGCCGCTGCAGAATCTGTTCATCCATAACTTGTGTGTTAAAAGGTTAACTGTCAGTATAGCTTCTTCACCTTGGTTCACCAAAACTCTGCCATATAAATGTTGTTTGCGTGTGATGTCTTATTGTGATATCAGTTGAAGCGATATCAGTTTGATAATGAGACGTAAGCTCACATGAACGATTGGATGCATGAGTTATCGCTCTGATGTTATTTTCTTTATTTCAGGTACGAATTCAAGCTTATGACTCTAGGAATCCGACTAATGTGGGTACTATTGATGTGATTGTTGGTGTGGATCATAATCCGAATGCCCCATCATTCAATTTGAATACATATACCTTTTATGTGTCTGAAGAAGCTGATCCCGGAGATACTGTCGGAGAAGTGTCCGCTACGGACCCGGATGGGGTGAGTCTTTAGTGATTGGCATTCTAGTTTAACAAAAACCTTATAATATTACAATGAGTAAAATATGACAACTGGGCGTAATAATCTGACAACATTTAGATTGACAATGGACCTTTCCATTTTTAGCTGTGCCCCTCCCATCTCTAGCTAAGCTCTACCCACACTTCGGCCGTGTTTGGATCGATCAATCACTACACTCCCTGACTATCAATTTCCAGAAAACTATACAGGTAAGCTGTTAAATAGTTTGAAACTTATTGTGGGTGTTGGTGCTGCCTATAGCATGAGCAACTCCCAGTCAAATTAGTTTCAAAATATTCAACAGCATGTTTATTAAATAGTAAAGTCTGTATATACAATTCATACAACGTGTCTGACTATTAACCATCCAAGACGGACTAAATCGAGTCAGTTGTAATTGATTATAACGTCATCCTACACGTCACGTAGTTGATTATGACATGTGATGGATGGATAAACTGGAAAGGTCTGATGCTGCATGTGAATATGATTAATGTCATAGTTGCTCATTATTAAAATATGTAGTTAACTTATGACACATAATACTTGATATTCTGTAATATCTTACAGTATTGAATGAATTTACACTCTAATGTTAGGACTAAAAGCCGATGTAATTTCTGTCAAGGAAAGCTTAACTTAGTGATTCAAATAGTGTGTAGCATATAAATAGTAGAAACTAAATCACTCAATATTAGTACTGGAGTTTGTTGCCACGACGTTCATGATGTCAATTTCAAGGTCATTCATGTATGTCATGATTATGTACCGCTCACAGATATATTGCGCATTCAGCAGGCATATTTAATAAATAATTCAAAAATATTTCTTATAGTTAATGATTTAATGGTCAAGACTGGTAAAGAAAATTTAGATTCCTCATTAGTGAATATTGATTTACAGGCCAAGCGAAGAAAACTTTTGAAAATTTATCACTGGAATGACTGGCTATCGAGCCAGTCATTCCAGTAATAAAAATTCAAAAATAGTTTTCTCTTGATCTACAAATGAACATTCCTCAAGACCGCTACAGAGACCAGATTTCGCAGGCTTGACCATCAAAGGGTTAATATAATTGTAACATGGAGCAGTTTTCAATTTAACATGTCTAATTACTTACAGACAATAGTATGGTATGACTTCAACAGCCAGGCAGATAGAGAGTTTGTTCAGGGATATTTCTTCCTAAGCCCATTGACTGGTGTCATTGCTGTAAAGACATTCCTCACGAGCGCTCCTCAAGACACATATGAGGTAAAGTATTAAGTATAAAGTGAGACAGGTTCTACTTTTCTGATGTAACCCTAGCAGAACATAGCTTGAATACACGGTTGTCTATGCTTTTAGGAATCTATGTGATAAGGTTGAGCTCACTACGTCAAAAGTTACGGTCACTGTGCCCTTTGCACAAAACTCTTTTTCAGTGTTTAGTTTTTGCATTTGGCAAAATGTATCGGCTTATATTTGAGGATTGCTTAACCCTATTGGAACTAAGCTTGAATGCATTGTTGCCTATGCTGTTAGGAATCACCAAGATAGCAGTAAGAACAATGTCAAAGGTCAAGGTCACTGCATTCTGATGTTTATTGGACGGATGAGGACAGGCAAGACATATAATTCTGATGAATTCTTACTATACTTTATCCCTCTGATTGTCGAAATTTTAAAGAAATTTACATTTAATTTGTCAATCTAATTTACCCATCACTATACATTAGTACATTCAATGAACATCAATTAAATAATTTGTTTGTCTGTTCATATATGAGTGACTGCTCTCACTGGTACCTCATTGAATCAAACCCAGTCAGAGAGTCTTGATCCTTCTATGCTGACCTCATTTGTTGGTGTGTCAGTGCTATGGTGGCGTGTGTCAATTTTGTGGTGGTATTGTAGTGGTGTTTGATAGGAACATGCCTCAAGGTTATAGACATGACATGTTCTTTGTATTTAATGGAAAAGCTCTGCCTTCTATACGAATCACAACAACAGCTACAATTGCAATTTTTGTGATTTCACTTAGAATGCTATTATAAATTGTCTGATTACATTTTTATATTTTACCTAGTTCCAAGTGCGTGTATGGGATCGAGGTCAACCCGCTAGATTTGCCATTGCCAGTGTTCGAGTTCAAATTCAACGCTCTCCTACTGTAAGAATTGTGGATCCAAGACCACAGATCACTATAGATGATGCGCATCCTGTAAACCAATCATCGATTTATCAAGTTGTGGCCACTATCGCAGGGACTGGGGTATGTAATGAGTGAACACTTGCTTTTATGTCATAAGCTGGTAGGTCTTTAACACTACTGCCTCAGCCGGCCGAAAACGGCTTCTACTTCGAATAATACTTACCAGATGTACTATTATGATAATGTCTATTATCTAGTCTAGCTCAAAATAAACAATTAAAACGCCGCACTCCTGGTCCTGCCCATACTGTGTCCAGGAATTACCATAGCTGCAGGTACCGAGTCAATTCCCAATCACAGTCAGATTCGCGTATTTTGCTGACTTGGAAAGCCGCATGTTTACGCATGCTCTCGTCTATTCGTTGCTGGCATCATGTAAGGAAAAGGAAAGTCATTACAGAGGGGCAGGTTGTATCAATTGAGAATTTATACATTCGTGCCGTAATGACTGATTGAAAATTTCTTAAATTGGCACATTATTCTAAAGTGGTAGCCATTGTTGGAGTCGCTCCGGTACTCGCTAACTGTTTATTCTTATCCGGGTACTCGGTTAATTTCTCTTGCGACTTGGTTCCTTCCAAGATGGATGCGCCCTTAGCCAAGATGGCGGCGCCCATGATTAATGTTTCGTTTTGGCTTGGCGTGTCTATGCACTCTGTTTTAAGCCGATCTTTAGCTCTCGCTTCATTGTCGAGGGTGTTTGTAGCGATCAGCATTTATTTCTTGGCGTTATTAACGTTAGTTTCACTCTAAAAAGTTTCAAATATTTCCTGCCTAAAGGCTTGATTATCATTAATTTAAGAGAAAGTTAATGTTTCTAAGTAATTTTATCTTACAATCAAGTCAATTGTGCGTAGTGCTCATCATTGTATGTCATGTACAACGTTTTAATTCTCTGTGTTCGCAGAAGACCAAGAACCAGGACACTCTGTGTCAAAAGTGCAACAGCTTCATGAAGCGCAAGTTCAATGGTCATCACTGTGTGGCTTGCGCGAAGTGCAAAGTGGGAAGTCCTTGTGACGTGTGCGCGAAGTGGTCGTCAGAGTTGGTGGCAGAGTTCGATCGTGATCGATGTGCGCATTTGGAGAGAATCGCGAGGGACAAGGCGGCCAAGCTAGATCAGGCGTCAGTGAAGGGACTGGAAGAGCATCTGAATGAGCGTATGGAATCAGCATTGGGTGTATGGGCGGCCCAGTTTAAGGCAATGTTTAAGTCCTTGCAGTCCACGATCCTGACGATGCAGGCTGGTGCATGGCAACCTTTCGGTGGTCCGGCTAGTTCTGCGGAGGGACAAGCACCTGTCCTTTCTCCGACCTTGGCTCAAGAGCCGATGGCGGAGGAGGAAGATCTTCTGCTTATGGAAGATTCCGGCATGCCGGATATTTCGTTAACGGCTCAACCAGGTACATCCCAGGGATCTCCCTTGGGATTTGTACAGGTTTGCCAAGCGGGTCGTGATGTCGACGTTCCGTTGGGAATTTTTCACCTGGATTTCGCTCAACCCGCGTTGTCGTTGGAGCCATGTTTTGCGTTTCCTAGCGGCATCCCAGCGGCGTTAGGTGCGGCTCCTCTCGGAGTTCCGTCATCTACCATGGTGAAAGCGGCTGTAGTCCCGGCTCCCATGCTGGAGCCGATGGACTGCGATGAATCCGTGTCCGGCGATTCGGTGGACACTGGTGCCGCTAGTAGTCGGGCTATGGACGCGCTTCATGTTGGAGGGAGTGCGGGCCATAGTTCTCAGCATGAATCATCGGTGACCTTCTCATCCAAGGGTGAGAAGGAAGATGAGAACGGTAGTCCATTGATGGACGAGTCCTCTTTTTGCACCGAAGCTGAATGGGTGCAAGTCCTTGACTGGATGACCGGCCGTCTCGGGTTGGCATCGGATCAGGGATCTCAGCGCGATCCGGCGATGGAACGGATGTCAGAGCGAGCGGTTAGCG
Organism: Chaetoderma sp. LZ-2023a; assembly: GCA_034401795.1. NCBI lineage: Eukaryota > Metazoa > Mollusca > Caudofoveata > Chaetodermatida > Chaetodermatidae > Chaetoderma > Chaetoderma sp. LZ-2023a. The sequence goes on from CM067372.1 coordinate 112,101,774, forward strand.
CTCTGTCAAGTGGCTCTTCGGCCATGCCGACGCTCCCCTTGGACACGCAGACTTCTGACATGTTGGAGGTTGCGGCGTATCGTCTGGTTCAGCCAGACTATGCATTGGCCAAAGAGGAGTATGGTCCATTTTCCTGAGCAGGTCTACCATCAGTATGCCCGGGTTCCACGGCTTTCCATCGGTGAGTGAGAGGCATTGAATAAGCCGTTGGCTGGCAAATCGAAGGGTTGTTCTCGTTCCTTAGTTTCCCGGGCCAATAAGGATCCTTTTATTGAGTTAACGCTCATTGAGGATGCGTCGAGGGCAGGAAGTAGTCGGCAAGTCGTGGAAGTCGACTAAGAGGACACAGTGCAGCAGTCCTACAAACGGCATCGTCATGAGCAACAGAGGCGGCGCCAGAGATCGCCCTTCCGTCCTTCTGGCCATGATGCCCATTGGGCATCCGGATCGCAGGGACCTGGCCGTTCGTCCTCATACAAGTCCTTTAATAAGAGGCCTTATGAGGAGGACAGGAAGGGTGGCAGTTCAGGTCGCGGCAGATATCATAAAGATAGTCATGGCGGCGGTCCTGAACCGTCATACTCCAAGAAACCGCGGGGCGGTCATGGAGGTCGGTCCAGACGGGTTTCCGGCGGAATCAGTTCCGGTGACTTCCGGAACGAAGGGAGTCGAGAATCTTCACCCAAGCGATTTAGCGTGTTATTGTGCAATATCAACCGCCAGCTGTGTGCATATTCCTACCATCAGAGGCACAACTGTTCTCAAGCCAATGGGAACAGGTTATGCTAGATTGTTTAGTCTGTCAGTGGTTAAGAAACGGCTACGAACCGGACTGGCTCATCCGTCAATCGTTAGTTCCGTTAACATCGACTCCAGTGTGGACTCCCGTTCCAAGGGAATCCGATCGTCTAGATGCCATTTGCTCAGAAATCGAAGCTCTTCAGGGCAATTCCAGCGTGACTCAGGTTACATTCATAGAAATATATACCTATTCATCATGCTTTCACTTCGATGCAGATTTATTCCTATATTCTATACTCTGTACCGATTATCTTGGATGGGTAGTCTATGCAACCATATAAACAACGTATCACTAAGATGAGAATAAGAGCCTCGATGATGAGAAAAAGCAGTGTAACTCAGGTTACAAAAAAAGGACAAGGCATTTTGGGCGCTATCATTTGTCTGATATTTCTCTTCAAATTATACATTGGACTGAATATATTTTACTATGGTATTACAAGGTATACGTCAACCAAAGTAATTGACACATTTGCTTGTGCTCATTCGAGGACAACTGAGAGATAGCACAAGTAAACTGTGTGACTCGGGTTACCGTGACTCAGGTTACAGTTTGTCCATAACCATCAAATACTTATTAACATCCTTGGTTGAGACAATACACATTCACAATTTAAAGCGTTTGACTTCACATGACTTCAGTGAATATTTCCTGTAATAATTGGTATTTAGCCGCCTATAGCTGTCTGTCTGTTGGTCTGTCGGTCTGTCTGTCTGTTAAACTTTTGACAAACCTGACAAATGTGTCAGAGTCGCAGGTTATTACGCATCGCATTTGCTGTGAAAAAATCTGCAATATTTCTACAATTCACTCTCTGTGTGCAAGCAATATTTTACATTTGACCTGTAGTAAGTAATGTTACCATATGACTGATCTACCCACAAAGGCATTTTAAGGCAAGTATCCCAAATGTTTTATACCCCAATGCTAGAGTGAAACCCAACAGCTCAGTGCCATTATTTTTTAATTATATCGTGGTTAACGACTAGACTTAATACATATAAATGAGCATTATGTTTTCTAAGATACAAAGAAAAGTACAACTGCACTATGAAACGACAGAATAGTACGTCTGGCTAGAACAATTATTATTTTATCACTTATATCTATTATCTAACTTGTCTATGTAATACTCCCGGCAATATCAAATCAAAACTGTAATTCGAAATTGCCAAAATAAAAATGTTGATTGGGTGAGACACACAGTTGTGACGTCACTATTTAGTGTAAACGGATCAGCGAAATCAGAAATCATCAGAAGGGGTAGAGAGTAGGGTTGCACGATTTTTCGATTATTCGTTTAATCGCGATTATATAATTCAAAATGATCGTGTACGATTATAAAATGAAATAATCATATAATCGCCATGTTGAAATTTTTTTCAAGACACTTACGCTTGTGAAACTCTGCTGGCGTTACCAAGCATGGAAACAAACATCCGGCTATCAGCCGAATGTGTGAATGATTAAATAAACTAAAAAAATAAATAACTGATTTGTTTGTATTGACTCATGATTAGTTTTAGATGAATAAAGATTGTTTAGTTGGTCGCTATTTGTCATCGTTGTTGTAATCACACACGCTTATCCCGCGTTCCCCATTCTCTGAATAGCTATGCGCTAACGGTTTTCCCAAAAAAGTTCCAGAACTGATACCACGGAAATTCAACGCATTTTCTCCCGTAAAAATTCTCACCGCCTACACCTATGTTTAATGTATACCTCAAAACATCAACGGGGAAGTGAAACTATTTGATTTGAGCGCCTAAATATTGCGTCTCCTTTAATAAAGGTCATTTATTACATCAAAATTAATCCACAATTTGATATAAAATGGTGTCGCGAAAAAAATACAAGTCACGTGATTCGCCTCCGATTGAAGAGTTTATTTTAGAGCGAGTACTCGGATATAAATATTCTGGAATCAGGGACTCGGAACTCGGGATTTTCTATATATTATCATTGCGCGATAGGAACTGAATATTATACTGATCTGAATAACGGGTACCCGTTTGATAAACTCCCGTTAGCGTATAATATCTCGCGAGAACACGCCGCCTCCCATCGCAAAAGAGCCGCTGGCTCGCCAACTTAAGAAGCCGACTATATTGTCATTCGTAATAATTCAATTTGGATCATTTAATGTTGATCGGCGTTACAAAATTGATGCGCATTTTCTCCCGTACTTGTTTGGTACATAAATTTGGTCTTGAAATATATTTATAAGGAAGCTATTTAATCACGCCAAGACTGTTTTAAGCGCATTTTAACTACAAAAGTGTGGAATAAATTTTATTATATCTTGAACATACGTGACCTACTATTAGTATTAATCTAATAGGTGGTCGAGATTTACAAATCCGAGGCCTGTATTGACTTCTAGAGGGGCCGGAAATGTATCAGGGCAGAGATCGGTCAGAAGTAGACACATCCTGTGACACGATTGTTATTATTATACACGCTATTCTTACAAATTATCTGCTGAGTTAGTGTGTGGGCTTCTAATACAGAGTTTTGCCATTTTGAAACTGCTAAGAAATCATTGGAGCTCATATGTCAAAGTTAGGGGTGGACTTCTATTAGAGCATAGGCTACAATTAAACGAAATACGGTACCTTCCGTTTTCCGGCTAGAAAAATCTTGATACATTCCTTTGTTTGCAATCAGCAACAGGGGTATTCTGTCCATGTATATATACCCATGTGCCTAACCCATAATCTTACAATCTGCAGTAGCGTAATAACGTCTTCTAAGCAGCATTGACATAGTTAATATAGTTCATGATTAATCGTATGATCGCGATTATTTTTCTTAAATGATCGCGATTATGAAAAGTGAATAATCATGCAACCCTAGTAGAGAGACCCGTGGTAGTGTGGCGCCCAGAGCAGACCGAGTCATGAGGCAACCGCTTATTGTTATCACCGGTGGTATATAACCTGCACTTTTGTGCCGTGGCCATGAAGAAGCATGTCAATTAACCAGCTGGCCAGAGTATAATCTACATTTGTCACTCTATGCTCTATTATACTGCATAAATGGATAAACATAGACTGCTAATTATGAGCACAGCGTGCATATGCAGTGGAATGACGATACAAATGACGAAGGGGGGTGGGGGTGACAGTATGACATATTTAGTACATATTTAAAACGTGACTCAGGTTACACGTGACTCAGGTTACAATATGGAAAGTGCTTTATAATTGTTTACCTATTCTTAAGAGGAGAATTAACTGTATGTATAGATAGAGAATGGTATAAAGGAGGAGAATACTAAATACATGTTCATAGCTAATTACGAATAGATTACAGCATTAAAAACATGTATTTTCGTGACTCAGGTTACATTGATCACAGGAGCTGATGCGATGCCTATGTAGACTAGAGAAAATTTAGTTTAAAGATTAGTATTTATCCCGAAGCAAGCATGATCTTAGTACAATTTATATCGACCACAATTCCACAAATACTCGGCAAAGTACAAAAATACATTGCAATAAACCTGCCATTGTAAAATTGCACTATTTATGCTAAATAATATAGGACAATTCCAAATATGCTCGAAAAATTATGTGTAGAAGCTATGGTTTCAAATACATGTTTTCAGTATCTTTAGTATGTTTACTATTGATAAAAATCATTATTTCGTATTAAATAAGAAGAAAGGAATTTACTGGCCATGTCCCTATTTGCTTGGAATTGCCCTTCAGCGGAAGAATGCGATTCATCTAGTCTGCAATCAGTCCTCCCTAGGCTTCTATTCGATGATGTTCCTCGTTCTGAAACGTACCGGAGGTTGGAGACCAATTCTCAATCTCAAACCGTTGAACAAATTTATTCTTTCTCCAAAGTTTCAGATGGAGACTGTAGCAGCGGTGATGACAGGGCTGAGAAAAGGCATGTGGGCAGTGTCGATAGATCTAAAGGATGCATATTTTCATATTCCAATGTCAATTCCTTTTTAGAAATACCTTCGCTTTGCATTCCAAGACAATGTTTGGGAATTCAATGCGCTTCCATTCGGCCTGATAACAGCACCGAGGGTCTTCACCAAAGTGGTTCTCGCCATGACTTCTTATCTTTGCAGGAGAAACATAGCAGTTTATACTTACATAGACAACTGGCTGCTGAAGACGGGGAAGCCAGTCACTCTGCGCAACAATCTTCAGATAGTCCTAGCCGTACTAAAGGATCTAGGATGGATTGTGAATCTAGAGAAATCAGAATTGACTCCATCCCAGGAGTTTCTTTACCTGGGAATATTTTTCAACCTCGGGGACGGCGTAGCTTTTCCGGCGGAGAGCAGAGTCAAGAGTTTGATTGCAGTACTGGAGTCAGTTTCTCTAGGAGCCTTTCTGACGCCGCGCCAATTTCTCAGGATACTGGGTTTACTATTGTCTCTGGAGAAAGTGGTTCCTTATGAGGCACTCGGGCGCAGGCCGATTCAGATGTATCTAATGTCATTCTGGTCTCAAAGAACGGATCCGTTATCTCTGAGAATTCCAGTAAAAGAACCATTGATATTCCCCCTTCAGTGGTGGTTATCAGAACAGAATCTCCTGCGAGGTGTTCCTGTACAACCACCTCAACCACAGATGTCCATCTTCACAGATGCATCAACGACGGGTTGGGGAGCGGTATTGGACGATCAGTCAGTGTCAGGGGAATGGGATCGGACCAATGTGCAGAAACATGTTCTCGAATTATTGGCGGGGTCATTAGCACTTCGAAAATTCGAGAACTTAATCCGAGACAAGATTGACCTAGTAAGGACAGACAACTCAACAGTCGTGTCTTATTTGAACCGCCAAGGCAGGACGATATCACCGGAGTTGTGTATGATGATTTGGAACCTTCTGCTGTGGTGCCAAGAGAGGAATGTTATTCTTCGGGCAGCACACATTCCAGGAAGACTGAACATCTTAATTTTAAGGTCGAAATACCAGACTATCTAAGTGAGTAGTCTGGACAAGAACATCTTATTCTTTTGCAGACATTAGACTCATTCCAATTTGAAAATCTAATCAATATACTGATAGTTTTTTCCAAAATTTAGAAGTTGTAGTAGATTCTTTGCACTCAACTGGACTGCCCTAGCTGAGACTTGGGGCTGACACGGGTCTGGTGGGTGTTGCTCCCCGTTTTGACAGCCCTCTGGAATTTGTGCGGACAAATGAGGGGGGTGGGGGAGCGCTGTCTAGACCATGGAAGTTTAGCACTCTATGAGTCAGATGACAGAACCCAAGCATATGCCAGGGTTCTAGTCTCTTCACAACCTTCTCTGTCGGATGGTAGATGAGTGCTGGTTCGAGCCTCACCTCCTCCCACCGGTATTTCTTGGCTGTCGAAATCCGGAGTTTATCATAGTAGTACATCTGGTAAGTATTATTCGAAGTAGAATCAAAAAAGCATCCACTTTTGTTTCTACGAGAATTTTTAATACTTACCACATGTACTATGGCCCTACCTCAGCCGCCCCGCTGAGGTGAGGCTGAGCTGCTTTTGCTGTTTGTCAAGGCAAATATAAGACGAATCTGACTGTGATGTGGAATTGACTCGGTACCTGCGGCTATGGTAACTCCCGGACACAATATGGGAAGGACCAGGAGAGTGCAGAGTTTTAATTGTTTATTTTGAGCTAGACTAGATAATAGGCATTATCATAATAGTACATCTGGTAAGTATTAAGAATTCTCGTAGAAACAAGAGCGGATGCTTTTTTGATTCTGTAGTTGTCTTAAGAAATGTCCATTTGGAGACCAAGAGAAGACTATTTTTGCAAAAGTACCACTGTAATGACTGGCTTGATAACCGAGCCAGTCATTCTAGTGGTACATTTTCAAAAATAGTTTTCTCTTGGTCTGCAAATGGACATTTTCTATGAGAAAATTTGAATTTTCCGGACAAAATGTTGTCATTAAAGAGTTAATACAGGTGGTCCTTAGAATGCCTGGTTATAAGACCACTCGTCTTAGATACACACCATCTTGTGGCCCTTTAGAAGCCATTTCATATGTCAACCAACTTATGTTAGTGAGCATGAATATTATTTTACCACCTTTAATACCCTGGGGGCGGTGGGTGCCAGATTCTCCGATCAGTCCCCTCCACCATACCCATAAACAGTATTGTTGCTTCTCCAAGTTATACTTGTTATGTTTGGATACAATATGACCTTCTACGCTAATTATTACCATGTATTTTAACACACTGTAATTGCAATGTAGGCAGAATTGTCCAAAACTGTGAAAAATTAGGCACACAAGACCAACTTCTATTACATATAGTTTCAAGTCGCATTTAAAATTTGTTTTCGCGGTTCCAGGCTGTTTGAATAACAATATAATTTTAAGCTGATATCGTGAGAGTCTAACTTAATTTTTTTTGACACGCTTTCACACATAACTGCTTCATCAAGTGACAAATGGAATATGTTAACAGTCTATATACACATGAAATAATACAGCTCAAATAGGTGAGTAAATCATATCAAAGAGTAGAGCTTTGCAGGTAGTGAGAGCAGTACAGTTGTAAAATCACAGCTGCCTCTAAAGAAAGTGTTACCTAACAAATAGACTAAGAGGGGTATCCATTTCTACCTATGCCCCGCCCAGTTCTAGCTAAGGTCTGCCCACATTTTGCATGTGTTGGGTTATATTTCTATACTTTGACCCCTGAATTCCCAAAATCCCATTTTCAAGGTAACTATATCGATAAGTTGTTGATTATTTTGCAACTAATTTGACTGGGTGTTATTAGCAGCCACAGCACTCAGTCATATTAGTTTCAAAATATTCAACAGAATGTTTATTAAATAGTAAATCCATCAAAGACATACAATTCGTTCACATGGCAAACTTTCCAATGCTCATGACAGAGCCAGATATGGCATTCATTATGCATTATGATTGTGGTATCAGTCTACCTGGGACGTTATTGATTATGACATCATATACTTGAGTGACAGATCGGATCCATCTACTGTAATGTTCTGCATATGTGTGATATACATAAGAAACCATTCATTATGAGTACTGTATAAATAACGTTATTGCTTCCTTATCTTTTTCATCACTCTGCGCAGTTAACCTGTATAAGTATTATTTGTATTTTTCAGAGACGACCCGTATATGAAACTGTAGTCACTGGTGCTGCTTCATACTACTTCCGAATTGATCGCACTACCGGATATGTATATGTGAATAACCCGCTCACCTCGGATGTAACTCGGCAGTATAATGTGAGTGTTTAGATGACCATTCTTTACCCGTTTATTATGAAGCTGGTCAATAATGGTGTCTGCAGTTATTTTGAGATTATTGTGAAGCTGGTCAAAAGTAGTGTCTGCAGTTATGTTGAGAAAAGTCAAGACAATTATGTTCTTGAAAATTTATCACTGAAATAGCTGACTTGGTTGCTGAGTTAGGCATAAGTAAGGTTTAAAAAATGCCTCGTGACTAGACATTCGTGATAAGGAACTTTTGACTGATAACCCTTTAATGGTCTTGGTACTCAGTTTTTGCAAACGAATTATTCTATGTTATATCTCTGGAACTGCTAAACATTTTGAAAACAATTTGACTGAAACTTGTTGGTGGCTAAGCCACCAACAACTTTCAGCTAAATTGTTTTCAAAATATTCAACTCAGGATTTTTTGTTCATTAAAATTATTGTCTGGTGGCTTGCAGCAGCGAGACACCTAACAGTCAAGTTGGCCAAAACTGATGCCTGCAATTATCTTTAAATGTCAGTTTGCATGCCAATCCAAGACCATTTTTGACAATTTACCAATTGAATAGCTGGCTCAATAACAGCTCATTCTAGTAATATCTTTTCAAAGATAACATCTTTGTCTGCAAATTGATATTTGCTAAACAAAAGCTTTAATTTTCTTAACCATTCTTGTTAAACCTTTAATTGAACAACCCAACGAAGCAATTAATAATCGGCTCACGCTTTAGCTAGTCTGACCACCTGCATTTCTGTTCATAAAGACATATTATAACAACTTCTCCTTTCAACAATATATCTTTAAAAAAATATTTTGTCCAATCACCCACTCCAATGGCTTTAAGATCCAATTACTTCCTCTGGTTTGGATTTCAAGCCTTTCAAAAAATTGTTCTAGTACTGCTGCTGCTGCTGCTGCTGCTACTACTACTACTACTACTACTACTACTACTACTACTACTACTACTACTACTACTACTACTACTACTATTACTACTACTACTACTACTACTACTACTACTACTATTACTACTACTACTACTACTACTACTACTACTACTACTACATCATGTAATAATAATTGCAATAATCTTTCAGCTTAAGGTGATTGCCTATGATAACCAATTTCCGAAATCTCAAGGCACAGCAACATTGCTAATCACTGTGGACCACAACCCGAATGCACCCGCCTTCCAGAACACGACATACACTGTGAACATACCTGATTCAACCCCAGTTGGAGAAGAGCTTCTACAAGTTCTAGCTAGTGATCTAGATGGGGTATGTATTATTAACTCTTTAACCATCAAATTTCTTCAACAAAATTTTAATTTTCACAGAATATGTTCATTTGCAGACCAAGAGATTATTTTCTTAAATTTACCACTGGAATGGAGGTTACCGAGCCAGTCATTTGAGGGGTAAATTTTCAAGCAGAGCCTTCTTTTGGCCTCCAAATGGACATTTCTCAGGACAACTACAGAAGCTATTTTTGGTGGGCTTGTGGGTGAACGTGTTAACCCTGGCGGGCTTGTGGGTGAAAGTGTTAACCCTGGTGGGCTTGTTGGTGAAAGTGTTAACCCTGGCGGGCTTGTGGGTGAAAGTGTTAACCCTGGCGGGCTTGTGGGTGAAAGTGTTAACCCTGGTGGGCTTGTGGGTGAAAGTGTTAACCCTGGCGGGCTTGTGGGTGAAAGTGTTAACCCTGGCGGGCTTGTGGGTGAAAGTGTTAACCCTGGCGGGCTTGTGGGTGAAAGTGTTAACCCTGGCGGGCTTGTGGGTGAAAGTGTTAACCCTGGCGGGCTTGTGGGTGAAAGTGTTAACCCTGGCGGGCTTGTGGGTGAAAGTGTTAATCCTGGCGGGCTTGTGGGTGAAAGTGTTAACCCTGGCGGGCTTGTGGGTGAAAGTGTTAACCCTGGCGGGCTTGTGGGTGAAAGTGTTAACCCTGGCGGGCTTGTGGGTGAAAGTGTTAACCCTGGCGGGCTTGTGGGTGAAAGTGTTAACCCTGGCGGGCTTGTGGGTGAAAGTGTTAACCCTGGCGGGCTTGTGGGTGAAAGTGTTAATCCTGGCGGGCTTGTGGGTGAAAGTGTTAACCCTGGCGGGCTTGTGGGTGAAAGTGTTTTTCACTTCAAGAGTATACTTACCTCCCTAATACTTTTGATATTGCTAAATATTGGCTTTCACTCAATAAACACTCAGATTTAAAACAGTTAGGTGCCCCTACTGGGCAGGGAGTCAGAGCGTAGTCCGGCGGATGCCAGCCCCACCTCCGCGCATGCGCAGACTAGCACTTCCTCTTTGCTAGATTATTGGCAAAGAGATCACACATGTTTTTTTGTTCAATAGCTTTTTCGCTCTCTTAAACTGTTTAAGTGGTGTTTGTTTGGAGTGTTAGTCACTTTTTTGGATGGCGGATAGGAATACGTCGCCACAGGAGGACGGAGGACCTTTAAATCAGGTGACTTCTAGTAAAATTAGCGAGTTTTCTTCCCGGTGTATTGTGTTTCCGGGACTCGCGTTTACCGTGATAAGCGCCTTGGTTGGTTGGGTTATATCAACTCGGTGCTACCTAGGACTAATTTCTCTTTCTGTTTATGTCCACAGGTCTGTATGACGCTAGGTGGTGACGTCACAGTACCAGAGAATTAGTATTCTCTCCACCATGGTTCCATTTCCTACTAACACTGTTAGGTTATCTAACCAAATGAAAAATTATGTCCAGTGAGTTGGAGGCCTGGTATAAAGGTCTTCTCACTTTGCCCTCTTGATCCAATTCCTTCCCCATGAGGTGGAGAGAGTTAAGAGGCGTGCAGATGGTGGAGTTTCCGGTTCGTCACGTTGGATGGTTTGTCTATACAAAGTGTCAGGTATCTAGTTATTGATAATGTGGTGATGTTAATTATTGTAAACAATCAAAGGGAGATAATTAACATTTTTGCCAGAAAAGAGTTATCTATATGTATCTGATGGTTGTGTAGTCAACTTATCCATTCAGCATACAATTCGTCTTTGCACTTGGATGTTTTGTTGGGATCGAATTTTTCCTGTCACGGGATTAATGACGTCATAATCAGCTGGCTATGTATTTATTAGCAATTCAAGCGCTATGCTGGTTTTTTGATGTATATTGATCTTTATGATCATTTTCCTTCTCCTTGAGTTGGATTGAGTTTCTAAGCTTAACTAGTTGCTCATACTCCTTGTCCTTTGCCCTGTTTCAGGGACCGGGTTGCGCGTCCTGTGGACGTTTTATGCATGTGAAGTTCTGGCCGCATCTGTGTTATCGATGTAGCCCTTGTGGTCCATTGATTAATTGTGACATATGTAAGCACTGGGGGGGCGAGTTAATGTCCGAATTCTTGTGCTGCTTACAGGCGACGGACAAGGTGGTAGAGGAGGAGAAGAAGAAGAAGCGGAAACGAGAGGTTGTAAGTAGGAAGGGTAAGGGGAAGGTCTCGTCCGCGGTGGATATGGAGACCTTCCGGACCGAGATGTTGGGAGAGATGAAGAGGACAATAAAAGATTTGGTTCCAGGGTTGCTTCGTGGCATGCTTCCTGGACCAGATCCTTTATTGTCCTCATCATCGGCTTCGGAGCAGGTAATCCCCGCCTCTGGATCGATTTTCCTTAGTCCGCTTCCGTTGTCCGACGATTCAGAGGTGGCCCCATTAGAGGGGGCGTTCCACGGCCCTGGCAGCAGGCTTATTGCCGCGCCGATAGGGGACCGTGGACGGTTGTCGCTGGAACCCGCTGGCTGCTTATCAGTCCAGGGGTATCCGCACGCCGCGGTGGCCAGTACCTCCTATGGCACCGTTCCTGGTCAGCCCGGGTTAGCTCTCTTTGCTGACCCGGGGTCTAATCTTTCTGACCAGGGTGATGAGGATTACCTGCTAGGGTCGCCGTCTGACGACGTGGACATGGATGAAGACGTTTGTGCACCCCTCGCGGGGAATACAGGCGCTTTTTTCCACGGTATTACTCACCCTGGAGTAAGGTCCGCGGTTCAGGTGGTGGCCCAGGGCGCTGCTGATGGCCAGCGGTACCGCATACCTCGGCTTGCCGAGAGTGTAGCTGGTGCTGGCCGGGCCCGTGGTAGGGCTATATATACCCCGCGCTCTACCGCGGTGCCTGCTCCTGGTCAAACCAGTGATATTCTCATGCCGGTGCTGTCAGGCCCGCATGTTTTCCCTGGCTTGCCAGGTGTATCAGCGTACCCGCCGTCAAGCTCTACTGCTTGCGCTCAGGAGGAAGACGAAGGACCCCGTCTTGTAGAGCGCTCGCAGTTAGCCACGGAGGAGGATTGGTATGACGCTTGCCAGTGGTTGGTGAGCGTTAGGCCTGATCTGCCCGTGGAGCAGTCGGCTAGCCACCGTGTTCACACGCCGTGGTTAGCTGGGAAACCAACTGCTAACGCTATGCCTTCTCTGCCGCTGGCGGAGCATGTCGTTGACATGTTCAAGGCGGCGGAGGCGTCCATTAACACGAGTGGACGTCTCGCGAAGTCCCCTCGCGAGGTGGCCAGGCGTTGTCGCATCGTGCCCCTGGACTACCAGCGGTACGGTGTGGTACCCAAGCCCAGCGTGGATGACCGCGCGGCTTTGGGTGAGGATACGCGGCCAGGCTCCCGTTCTGACGCGGGGGTCTTGTGCGCGAACGCGTTGCGTTCGGCGAATACCGCGTTGCGTGATGCGGAGGAGAGTGGGAGGGCTTCGATTGCCGCTCTGTCCCACGTCTCCCAGCTGTTACAGGGGGTAGTAACGGCATCCGCATCGCGCCAGCCAGGCCCGCTCGCGGTCCAGCGAACCATCCAGGATGGTATTAACCTGGCGCTGGACTGTATGACGCGGGCGGTGACCAGGAGTGTCAGGGCAAGACGCACATTTGCCCTGGACAATCTGTGCCCGTCTCAGGACCTGTATAATAGGCTACTCCGTACGCCTATGACGGGTCCTGGTCTTTTTGGAGGTGAGGGATGTCGCCACCTCCAGGAGACGGTCACCCTGGTGAATAACCAGAGGGCGCTGCGCGAACAGTTTGAGGTGCTGCGTCGTGCTAACGTTCGCGCCGCGGCCCCTGCGTATCGTCCCCTGCAGGCTCGAGGTGGTGCTGGCCAAGTCAGAGGCCAGCTGCCGTCGCAGCGCCGGCCTCGGCCGCGTGCGATTCGGCCAGCAGTGAGGGGGGCGCAGGCTCCTCAGCCGCCGTCAGCCAGGCAGCCGCCCGTGCACCGAGGTGCGCGCGGGGCGGGGCGGGTCGCGCGAGGATCTGGGCGTGGTTATCGTTCCTGACAGGGCGCTTACCGCGGTAAGGACCACGCCGGTGTGTATGGCGACGGAGACAGTGCCGCTCTTGCATGCCTTGTGTCCACCGCGGTCCCTAGGTGGACCGGTGGGAGGCCGGCTAGCCGACCACATGCAAGAGTGGGAACGGTTAACTCAGGACCGTTTAGTCTTGCGATGGCTTTCCGTGGGGTATCATCCAGAGTGGATGACAGGCCCGCCGTCGCGACTGTCTCTGGTGCCAGTCTGGACTCCCATTCCGAGAGATCCAGATCAAAGGTTGTGTATCGAGGAGGAGATAAATTCCCTCGTACAAAAAGGAGCTATTCAGCCGGCACAAAGGTGTCCGGGCTTCTATTCAACCCTGTTCTTGGTAACAAAACGCACCGGTGGGTGGAGACCGATTCTCAACCTCAAGCCATTGAACAAGTTCATCGAGACGCCCAGTTTCAAGATGGAAACGGTGCGCTCGGTGTTGGCGGGGTTGGAGAGGGGGATGTGGACGGCGTCGATAGATTTGAAGGACGCTTATTTCCACATCCCCATCCACAGGAGTTTCTGTCGCTTCCTGAGATTTGCATTCCAGGGCAGACAGTGGGAATTCAGGGTGTTGCCCTTCGGAATTTCCACGGCTCCTCGGGTTTTCACCCGTGTGGTTCTTGCGATCACAGCATACCTCCGCAGGAGAAGCATAGCAGTCCACACGTACATAGACGACTGGCTGTTGAAAGCGCACACCCGGGAAAGTTTGTCCGCCAATCTGGAGATTGTTTTGAAAATTCTCACAGACTTGGGCTGGATGATCAATTTCCCAAAATCAGAGCTGACTCCATCCCAGAAGTTTGTTTACCTGGGGATGTTCTTCGATCTGGAGACAGGATATGTTTATCCTACTCAGGAGAGAGTTCAAATACTCATCTCGTTGATTCAGTCAGTGTGCGACAGTCGTCATGTCCTGGCACGGGTTTACTTGAGAATGCTGGGGTTGATGGTTTCGTTGGAACCAGTCATTCCTCAGGCCGCCTTACGCAGGCGGCCGATCCAGTTGTTTCTCATGACACAATGGACCCAGAGTACAGGTTCGCTGGACTCGAATGTGTCAGTGTTGGCGCCTCTGATTCACCACCTGCAATGGTGGTTGAATACAGAGAATCTCTTACCGGGGGTTTTGCTAACCCCTCCCCACCCTCAGGTGACTGTGTATACAGATGCATCGATGGAGGGCTGGGGAGCTTGCCTGGAAGAATCCACGATATCAGGGCTTTGGAATCTGGAACAGTCACAGGAACATATAAATCTACTGGAGCTAAGAGCAGTAGTCCTGGGCCTGGAACATTTCTTACAGAAAGTTCAGGGCAAGATTGTTCTTATTCGTTCAGACAACTCAACAGTTGTGACTTACATAAACCGCCAGGGCGGAACGAAGTCGCCCAGTCTCTGTATGATGACATGGAAACTGCTTTGTTGGTGTCTGGATCACCAGATTACCTTGAAAGCAGTTCATATTCCGGGAAGGTTAAACCTGCTAGCAGACTCATTGAGCCGAAGGATGAGTGTTTTACCCACGGAATGGCAACTAAATCAATGTGTGGCGGATCGTCTGTTCGACCATTGGGGGAAACCCAACATCGATTTGTTCGCAACGAAGAAGAATGCGAAGATGACGACGTACGTCTCTCCGATTCCGGATCCAAGCGCTTTCGCAACAGATGCGTTAGCTATCAGCTGGGGGAGAATGTATGCATACGCATTCCCTCCAGCAATCCTGATTCCAAAAATTCTTCAGAAAATCAGACAAGAGGAATGCCAAGTGCTTCTGATCGCCCCGGATTGGCCAAGCCGATCATGGTATACGGATCTGCTGGACCTTCTGGTCTGCAATCCGGTTCCTCTGCCTCTGATGGACGATATTATCTTCCAGGGCAAGGCCCTTCACAACAATCCGTCAATGTTCAGATTGACTGCGTGGATGTTGTCAAGGAATCTAGAATTAAGGAGGGCTTTTCTGAGCAAGCAGCCATGTTTATGGCCAAAGCCAGGAGGGGGTCAACCTCCAGAGCATATAATTATAAAATCAACAGATTTGCAGAATGGTGCTCAAAAAGATGTATTGATCCAATGGATTCATCTATTCAAGTAGTAGCTGATTTCCTCTGTCACCTCTATGATGCCTATAGCCTCAAGCCTAACTCTATTGCTGGTTATAAGTCAGCATTAATGTCTGTTATTCCTTGCTTGGCTAAGAGGGGAAGTGATGAAGTAAATACATTGAATGTATTAATTAAAGGCATGGGCAATCTAAGACCAAGGAATCCTCCTGTGATTCCGTCTTGGAGTTTATCGCTAGTGCTTCAAGTACTAGGTGATAAGCCTTTTGAACCACTTAGTTCCATTTCTATGAAACTCTTAACACTGAAGACTGTGTTTTTAATTGCTGCGGCCTCGGCTAGGCGTAGGAGTGAGATTCATGCCTTATCAGCCGAGGATGACCGTTTTGTGGTTTCAGGGGAAGGCCTTAAGCTGCTACCTAGGATTAATTTCTTGACTAAAAATCAGTCGTTGAAATATCCAGGTCAACCTATTATTTTGCCTGCTTTAACTAGATATGATCCTAATTCTAAAGCATGGTGTCCCGTCCGGGCGCTGCGCCGGTACAAACAACGTACGGCGGCATGGCGCACCGACCAGTCAGCGTTATGGTTGTCATATATTGAACCCCATGGGAGGGCTTCTAAGGACACCATTTCCAGGTGGATTGTGGAATGCATTCAGTTTTGCCATAAATCCGCCACCGGGAAGCAGGTTGACGTGGCCAAGGCTCACAGTGTCCGCGGCGTAGTGACATCCACGGCCCTATTTAATGGGGTCCCTGTGGATGATATTATGTCGGTGGCTCAGTGGCACTGTGAGTCAAGTTTTACAGACCATTATCTCCGTGACACCTCTAATCCTCTCGCCTTGTCGGTTTTGAAAAAATAAATCGGTTTATATTTTTTGAGGTGATTTCCTCATTACTTATATATATCACAATTAATTTATGGAAACACCCACTTTTTTGGGCCTGCATCAGTCTTTACCGATGGGAAGATGATGTCAGCAGCCATTTTCAACAAGGTCAGTCTTGTTCATGTGTTGTCCGTTGTTGATTGTATTGTCACGATTACCCGTTATTAATATGGTGATGGTTTGTGTATTTGTGTGGTTCATTGTTGAGAGTTACGAAAATGGAGCTTTTTCGTCTCTGTCCTGTAGTACATGGCACTTGTACGTAGAGAGCGTATAGGACATTGAGGTCAGTCGACTCTTCCTCCCAGGAAGGAGGGGGGGGGGAGCGCATATGACATTCGGTCATCTCTCATACATCGGTGGTGTTATCCGATGGTTAGTCAAATCCTGACTGTTTTTTCTTACAGTTTCAGAAGTTTAAGTGCCTTAAACGCAGAAAAGCGTATAGGGATGAGCTGGTCTTTTGACCTCGCCTCCCTCCCGCCAGATTCACTTTCGAATTCTGGCAATATCAAAAGTATTAGGGAGGTAAGTATACTCTTGAAGTGAAATAAACGAAATCTAGGATTTCTTTTTTCACGAGAGAGTTGATACTTACCTCCCTAGATACGGACCCGGCCTCTCCACCCCACAGAGGCTCGGTCTTCAGGCTCTTAATAGTTGCATGTGTGTCAGCCAATAATCTAGTCAGAGGAAGTGCTAGTCTGCGCATGCGCGGAGGTGGGGCTGGCATCCGCCGGACTACGCTCTGACTCCCTGCCCAGTAGGGGCACCTAACTGTTTTAAATCTGAGTGTTTATTGAGTGAAAGCCAATATTTAGCAATATCAAAAGTATTAGGGAGGTAAGTATCAACTCTCTCGTGAAAAAAGAAATCCTAGATTTCGTTTAAACCCTGGCGGGCTTGTGGGTGAGTGTTAACCCTGGCGGGCTTGTGGGTGAAAGTGTTAACCCTGGCGGGCTTGTGGGTGAAAGTGTTAACCCTGGCGGGCTTGTGGGTGAAAGTGTTAACCCTGGCGGGCTTGTGGGTGAAAGTGTTAACCCTGGCGGGCTTGTGGGTGAAAGTGTTAACCCTGGCGGGCTTGTGGGTGAAAGTGTTAACCCTGGCGGGCTTGTGGGTGAAAGTGTTAACCCTGGCGGGCTTGTGGGTGAAAGTGTTAACCCTGGCGGGCTTGTGGGTGAAAGTGTTAACCCTGGCGGGCTTGTGGGTGAAAGTGTTAACCCTGGCGGGCTTGTGGGTGAAAGTGTTAACCCTGCCGGGCTTGTGGGTGAAAGTGTTAATCCTGGCGGGCTTGTGGGTGAAAGTGTTAACCCTGGCGGGCTTGTGGGTGAAAGTGTTAACCCTGGCGGGCTTGTGGGTGAGTGTTAACCCTGGCGGGCTTGTGGGTGAAAGTGTTAACCCTGGCGGGCTTGTGGGTGAAAGTGTTAACCCTGGCGGGCTTGTGGGTGAAAGTGTTAACCCTGGCGGGCTTGTGGGTGAAAGTGTTAACCCTGGTGGGCTTGTGGGTGAAAGTGTTAACCCTGGCGGGCTTGTGGGTAAAAGTGTTAACCGTGGCGGGCTTGTGGGTGAAAGTGTTAACCCTTGCGGGCTTGTGGGTGAACGTGTTAACCCTGGCAGGCTTGTGGGTGAAAGTGTTAACCCTGGCGGGCTTGTGGGTGAAAGTGTTAACCCTGGCGGGCTTGTGGGTGAAAGTGTTAACCCTGGCGGGCTTGTGGGTGAAAGTGTTAACCCTGGTGGGCTTGTGGGTGAAAGTGTTAACCCTGGTGGGCTTGTGGGTGAAAGTGTTAACCGTGGCGGGCTTGTGGGTGAAAGTGTTAACCCTGGCGGGCTTGTGGGTGAACGTGTTAACCCTGGTGGGCTTGTGGGTGAACGTGTTAACCCTGGTGGGCTTGTGGGTGAAAGTGTTAACCCTGGCGGGCTTGTGGGTGAAAGTGTTAACCCTGGTGGGCTTGTGGGTGAAAGTGTTAACCCTGGTGGGCTTGTGGGAGAAAGTGTTAACCCTGGTGGGCTTGTGGGTGAAAGTGTTAACCCTGGTGGGCTTGTGGGTGAAAGTGTTAACCCTGGTGGGCTTGTGGGTGAAAGTGTTAACCCTGGTGGGCTTGTGGGTGAAAGTGTTAACCCTGGCGGGCTTGTGGGTGAGAGTGTTAACCCAAAGTAAATTACTACCTTTTATTACTGAATTGTCATCTTGCAGTATACCATCCTATGCAGTACGATATCCGGTGTTCATTCTGAAGATAGTCTTGCTGACAACTGTTGCTCTCAGAAATAAAAGTAGCATTCTACTTCAACTAAGTTTACCTTTTGGATACCCTAAAATTACAGTTCTAAATTCTCAATTTGTGGAATAATGGTAGAATTTAATAGCACCTAACTCTTCAAGCTCATCGTCATCATCATTATTTTATTGTATTTATCAAATGACCTTATTGTGCTAAACTGTGATAGATTGTTGCCTATGCCAGTATGAAGGCAGCACAATGTCATTGTTAGCTCACCTGGCCAGAATAGCCAAGTGAGCTTATGCCGTTGCGACCCTCCGTCATCAGTCAACTTTTGCTTTAAATAACTTTCTCAAGAACCACTGTGCCGTTTTCAATTAAATTTGGCAGGAAGCATCCTGAGGGCATAGGGATCCACGCTTGTTCAAAGGAAGCCACTCGTCCAACTTGGCTGGCGGCCGTCATGAATTTTTGCTGACTTTTAGTGTCTTTAAAAATCTACTCCAAAACTGGGGGATCAGTTCAAAACGCATGAAATATGAACTGGTTTTGGCGGGTAACTTGGATGACCTAGTTTTTTGCGAAAACAACTTCCAGAACTGCTCACGTTATTGATGGTTTATTTTGTCTTTTATCAACAGGATGTGATTAGCTACAGTATCCAAACATCAACTCAGTATTTCTACATTATGCCAACAACAGGAGAGTTACATCTTCAGAGATCACTCCGAGGTCTGACTGTAGGACCATTCACTGTAAGTAAATAATAATAATAATAATAATAATAATAATTAGGATAGCAGTTGAAAGGGCAGCAGTAGCATAACAATGAGGATAATAGGGTGGGGAGACAGCAATTCATGAATCTAGTTCCTCACTCAATCATATGATGTCGTAATCAACTACATGACGTGTAGGCTGACATCATAATCATGATGTCATAAATGACTCGATATATCCCGTCTTTAACGCTTAATAGTCCGACACGTATGAATTGTATGTCTTTGCTATTTAATAAACATGCTATAGAATATTTTGAAACTAATTTCATTGGATGCTGTGTAGCCGTAGGCAGCAACAGCACCCAGTCGAATTAGTTTCAAAATTTCAATAGCTTACCTGTATAGTTTTCTGGAAATTGATAGTCAGGGAACGCAAATATTGATCGATCCCAACACGAGCGTGGTGTAAGTGGAGCTTAGATAGAGATTGGCAGGCATAGCTAAAACTGGCAAGGTCCATTGTGGGTGTGGTGATTATGGTTATGAGGTTGCTTATGGAAGAGGTGACAGTGGCAGCTTTGGTTGTAGTGATTATGATATGGTGACAATGGCTGTGATAATAGTGATGATGATAAATCATTTATATCTTTGGATTAACATCATAATCTTATATCTTTCACCACAGTTAATTGTTCATGCATCAGATGGACAGAAACGAGGTACTGCTACTGTGAACATCAATGTATACGCTGCCCAAGGAATCATATTCTACAACTCACCCTATAGTGTGTCTATTCCAGAAACGGAGCCTGTAGGGTCAACATTTTTCACGGGCATACGTGCCTCTGACTCTAGTAATCCGGTATGTAAACCTTCAGAATCAGAGCTTCAGTGGAATCTAATCTTGCCGGCCTGCCCTTTTCGATGACATTGGCCTTTGACATTTTTACTCCTAAATCGCCTAATACGGGTCTCAGGACCCCAAAGCCAAGTTTCGTGAAAATTCCAGCATTATGGTTTGAGTTATAATGCTGGGCACACAGACAGACATGTATGCATATTTAGACAGACTGACAGTTGGACAGATGGATAGTAATGCAGGCAGGCAGTCAGACATACAGACAGACACTGCGATTGCAATAGCCTCACGATGCTGCGTGATGAATCTAATTAATTAAAGTAAAAAATGTAATCATACCAAAGACTATGAAATACGTCTTATTCTTAATGCTTCTTTATCAGCTTTTTTCACGAAGCATCTATTGTGTTCAATGTTATATAGTTCCCTTAAGAACATTTTTCCTTTTGTCCTATATAGTACCTGGATAGCAATAAATACTCCCAGCTCTTAGAAAATCCTGTCCATTCTATACAGACACTGTAAAGTGAACATTAATGGCAACCATTTTGAATTAGTTTAAATTTATTCTAATTTAGAGTTACATTTTTTATTTGTTTTTTATGTGAAAATTAAAATCAAATATGGCTACTCAGTATTACACTCCATTTGATGTGTATTACACTCCATGTCCATGGATTCAGTCGTAATATTTGATCAAATACACAATGTTTGTTTTATATAGAACGGTATGCAGATCGAATATTCTACAAGTCAAGTTGGACCCGTGCAGAGATTTTTCCAGGTTGATCCTAATTCTGGTGCTATTTCCATCAGATCTACTCTTGTCGGGGAAACCATCCAGTTTTATCAAGTGAGTGTTACGTCTTGATTAGGAACTTAATCCATTAACATACAAGCCCGCCAAAAACTGCTTCTGTAGTAATCTTGAGAAATGTCCATTTACAAACCAGGAGAAGAATATTTTTGAAATATTACAACTGGAATAACTGGGTCAATATCTGAGCTTGTCATTTCAGTGATAAAGTTTCAAAAATAAAATCTTGGTCCGCAAATTGACTTGTTCTACAAGAAAACTGGAATTCTTTTGTACAGATTGGAAGATTAAAGGTTTAACCCTTTAACCCTTGAATTTGTTTTAAAAAATTTAAATTTTCTTGTAACAAATGTCCATTTGCAGACCAAGAGGACTATTTTTGAAAATTAGCACTGGAATGACTGGCTCGGTTATCGAGCCAGTCATTCCAGTGGCACATTTTCAAAAATATCTTCTCTTCGTCTGCAAATGGACATTTCTTAAGACCACTGCAGAAGCCATTTTTGGCTGATATGAGGGTTAAAGGGTTAATGCCTTTCGTCCTAAACTAGCCTGAAGCTTTAAATGGAGTTAAATGGGGCAATGAGAAATAACAAGTTAGAATCAGATTGTTTGCAAGTAATAAGCAAGACATTGTGTAGACAATGTAGTCAATGACATCTGTGTTGTACTACACTGATCATATTATAATAAATAAATATAAGGAATGATCAAGAATCACAAACTGTTGATACTCATGTATAATGAATGTAAAGGCAATGTCTTTATATGGCGTCAATAGGCTATGGTTTGACTGTCACAACACTCTTTCTTTGATTCTCTCGCACCCTCCCCCCCTCCCACCTCCCTCTTCCCCTCTCCCTCCCACTCTCTCCCCTCCCCCTCCACATCTCCGTTGTCTGCCCCTCGCTCCCTTGCATCCCTCTCTCCCCCCTCCACCTCTCCCCCCTTCTCTCTCTCTCTCTCTCTCTCTCTCTGTCTCTGTCTCTGTCTCTCTCTCTCTCTCTCTCTCTCTCTCTCTCTCTCTCTCTCTCTTTCTCTTTCTCTCTCTCCTCTCTCTCTCTTTTTGTGTCTCTCTCCCTCCTCTCTGTCTCACTCAATTTTGTGCTCTTGAACTGCTGTTTAATTCCCAAAGTAATTTGCAGGCGGCAGCTGTAATTCAATAAAGAAAATCATGACGGATACTTATGGTGTAGAGATCCATTTATGATCTTGATATTAATGTTGTTTTCAGTTAGAGATCGTTGCCGCGAATATCAATCGTGCTGGCGCAGTTGCAACAGCCACAGTTAACATTCATGTGGAAAGAAACCCGAATGGACCCGTGTTTACGACGGACACGCGCGATGTGGAGATTTATGATAGTGTTCAGATCGGTGCTACTGTGTTCACGGTCTCTGCATATGATCCTGATGGCGTAAGTGTTCATCATCTCGTGTCACTCATTTCTCATTTTCTAGAAAACCCTGATTGATGAAACTTTGTGCCCTCAATGAGTAGGAGGATGGGTACCTCTTGGCATCTCGGGTTGCCACTCACTTGTTTCAGCGTCCATGTTTACCTTAGGATGTGAAAATCTAAAATTTCTCAAAATTTTGTTATGGCTGAAAGAATACCTACATCTGGCTGAACTAGTCTTTTATCAAGTTATTCCACACCCACTGTTCTTTATGCTATTAATTGTCTGATTCAAGATTTATTACTGTGACGTAGACAAATTTTAATTGAAAAGATATTTTTGCATCCAGCCGCAATTTCAATATATGGATAAATAATATGCCTCTTTAGTGTTGAAAACTGATGGTCTCATGTGTCATATTGTTCAAGCATAGTATATGGACGGTATAAATACATTAAAAATCTGTCTTTTATCCACGCTATTGAACAATACTTATCAGACATTCCAATGATAAAGTTTCAAATGGGAATTCCTGAAGACCATTACAGAGATCAGTTTTGACTGGATTGAGCATTAAAAGTTTAATATAGCCTTCGTTATACTTAAAACATTTATAGAGAGCCGGCCAATACCAGCCCCTGCAGTGGTCTTGAGGAATGTTCATCTACAAGCCAAGAGAATTTTTTTTTTTTAATTTACAACTGAAATAATGGGCTCAATAGCCGAGACAGTGGTAAATTTTCAAAAATAATATCTTTGCCTGTAAATAGACATTTAGTAAGCAAATACTTTAGTTTCCTTAACCAAATTTAGTCATTAATGTTTAAGCTTGCAAGCTTATGTCCTGTATATATTTACAGGGTAGCGTGTCGTATGAACTGATTAGTAATGCATTAAGCAGAGAATTCTTCACTATCACACAATCAGGGGAGATAATACTGATTAAAACACCTTCAGCTCCGGTGTCATTTAGGGTAAGTATGGTTCTGACTGTCTGAAATAATAGGTCTGCCGTTAATGGAGCAATTGATAGGAGTGTCGTGCATGCGTGCACGCATGTGCATGTGTGTGTGTGCATGCGTGCGTGTCTGTCAAAACGTATTCAGCTGGCTTTTGAGGATTAATTCTCCACAAAATATAGAAGCATAAACTGCATGTACAGAGTCCCTCGCAGCATCAAAGCCAAGTATGTACACTTTGCTGTATCTCGTAGACAGGTTATAGTGTTGTTTGTAGCTGTTAATATATTTTACAGCAAAACTGTTTACAAAATGAACACTGGTCTAGTTTGAAATCTGAGCCAATAGAGGGATCCATTTCTAATTATGCCCCGCCCATGATTTGCACATTTCGGGATCGATTTATAAACTTTGACTCCTGAATTCCCAGAATCCCAATTTCAAGGTAACTATCAGGTAATCTGTCGAATATTTTGAAACTAATTTGACTGGGTGCTGTGGCCCAGTCAAATTATTGTCAAAATATTCAACAGAATGTTTATTAAATAGTAAAGACATACATTTCATACACTTGAGGGCCTATTCAATGACGGACCTAGATACATCATTCATTGCGCATTTTGATTGTTACATCAGATTACATGTGACATAATTAATTATGATGTCATATATTTGAGTGACAGAGCAGATCTATCAATTGATCGGGCTTAATAATTTAATAATGCAAAATACCTCATTTTCAGGAAATAATGGTTAACATTTTGACTGTTAAAATTCCAGTGTCACAATTTCAAGACGACTAAAGGGGAGCTGTTAAATTTTTTTAAACTAATTTGACTGGTATCTGTTGCGGGCATAGGAAGCAACATCTCCCAGTCAAATTAGTTTAAACATATTCAACAGAATATTCCTTACACCATAAACAATTTGTCATTTCTGGCATGTAAAACATTAAGGTATAATCTTCTCATATCTAATTTTAAATTCTTCACATCACTTTCCTTGCTCTATTCATCCATTAGTTTGTCATCCAAGCCACTGACTTTGATATTCCATCGAAATCAGCAACCTTGACAAAAACGCTTCATGTCCGCATAGACCCACGCCCTCAGTTCACACGCACTGAGTATGCCATAGATGTTTATGACAGCACACCTGTTGAAAGTCTTGTGCTGACAGTGGAAGCTATTGATCCAAACTTACAGGTAAAACTGAGAGAATTTACATAAGTCTATTACCTATAGAGGTATGTTTTAATTGTCTTGTAAATTACATTTATATATATGATTTGTTTAGATTATTTTATTCCCCTGACCCACCCACCCCATTTCTTTATGCTTATCGTATCACAACCTACGGATGGCCTCATCTCACACGCATGTACGCACGCACGCACACGTACACACACACACGCACAGTCTTTCCTATCACTGACAATGTTTATGCGTTACAGCCAGAGCAATAACACAGCATTATATGCCTTAACCATGTAGTCTTTTAACCTTTAATGGTTAAATTTGATCCAGAAAATTTCCATTTTCTCATAGTAAATGTCCATTTGGAGGCAAGAGAAGACTATTTTTGTAAATTTACCACTAGAATGACTGGCTCGGTTACCAGTTAGTTTTCAATAATAATCTTCTCTTGACCTCCAAAAGGACATTTCTCACAACCACTGCAAAGGCTGGTTTTGGCCGGCTTGACCATTAAAGGGTCAATGCTCAATATTGTTCAGGAAAATAAAATTTTTATGAATGTCCACTTACAGTCCAAAAGAAGGGTATTTAAAAAAATTTTCAACTAGAATGACTGGCTCCATAAACCAAGCCAGCCATTCCAGTGGCAAATTTTGAAAAATGATACCTTGGCCTGCAAAAGGCCAATTTTGGCGGCCTTGATGATTAAAGTGTTATTCTGCCATTCTTTGCCATACCAAATCTTCTCTTGCATGTCCAAACATTTCTCTCCCCTCATACCATACCATATCACAAGCATTTAGTTTCACCTCGTGGACCAGCTCAATATACAGGCAACACCATTTTTAGTTTTGGTCAAACTATATAAACAGTAATAAAGAAATATTAGTTACCTCTTCGAGATGTAGAAATTGTTTGAGTGTAGCTTTCTTTATTATGAATCATTCTGGGATCGGGACCAACTTTTTAGGAAATATAAATATTATTAATTACATAAAATTGTGTTTTCAGGGCACCATTGTTTATGAAGTGGCTGACAGTGCCTATGGTAGCGTGTATTTCACTCTCAACAACAGAACGGGTGAAATCTTCGTCGCTCGTGATTTAACTAGTGACGCGTTTGTATTCCCTCAGCACGTGGTGAGTAGTAATTAAGCTCTGCCTATTGACTGTCTCGCTGCTGTAAGCCGCAAGACAATAATCTCAATGAGCAAAATCTCTTGCTAAATATTTAAAAAAAGATATGACTGAAAGTTGTTTGTGGCTTAGCCACCATTTGTTAATTTTGAGAGTACCTTGATCATTATAAAACTTGATCACTCTATCATTTGTTTTTGCCCGTCTCTTTGAGGTTCTCCAGTTTATATCAATAGACAAGTAATGCCGCTCTCAACCCATTATTCCTACAGTACAGCTCATAAATGTTTCAAAAAAGAAAAACATGTTAGGTAGTAAGAAATGTCCTGATGAATATTCTGAACATAATTGGATTGGAAGACATTGCTGCCTTCTACAGTTATGTACCGTATGTGTGTATATCTTTATTTCCAGATGTTTATTGATGCTTACGATAGTCAACATCCTCGAGGTCGATCACAAGTTCGTGTTACGATCACGATTATACGTAATCCGAATGTTCCTCAATTTACCTTACCTACATACAGTGCAGAAATCACGGACAACTGGGAGCCATCTGTTTCCATACTGTCTGTCAGGGCATCTGATTTAGATGACGTAAGTTATTATATATATTATGATGATATACGTATTCGGCCAGTTAGTGAATGTTATTGGTGCTTGTTATTTTGTGCCAATTTATATTAGCCAGTCAATTAGATGCATTTCTACCATGTAATCGTTCAGTAATTTTCACCGTTGTACTTTAGCGAATGCAACATGCTGTTGTTGTGACATAGCCAGCTTTGTCAGAAATGTTAAAATTTATACAGACAGGCAGGCAGGCAGGCAGCTCACAGACAGACTTATACTAGTCGGAAAAAACTGTGTAAGACACAAAAAAGACATTTTTTACTCTCCAAACTATTGCTGTATCTAATATCTTTATGAACACCCATCTAGTGCCGCAGAAAGACACAAATATTCTTCTCTGCCTGCAAATGAACATTTGTGAATACCAATTTGAGGCATTTTTGCATGGTGACTATTACTTACATATTAATTTCCATATATACTCAACAACATTCCTGTATAGTACCCTTGAAATGTAGATAATGGATTATATATCAGTCTGGAGACCCATTAACCTGTTAACATCCAAGTCGGCCCAAATGCCTTCTGCGGTGGTCTTGAGAAATGTCCATTTACAGAGCACAAGAAGGCTATGTTTAACAATTTTCTACTGGAATAACTGGCTCGATAATCGAGGCAGTCATTCCGATGCAAAATCTTCAGACATAGCCTGCTCTTACCCTGTAAATTGACATTTTCTATGAGATATTAATTAAAATGTTAAGTGCTATCAAGCTGTGTTGCCAACATATCAAGCTTTTCTATTGCTGTTTCTCTCCAGTTTATTTAAGCCATGCTTTGGGAAAAACGGAAGTATTCTATTTTTTTCTTCTGTTGATTCAAGTATCTGAATGTTGTGTTCTGTCCATTGTGTGCTGTGAATATAACACCTGATCATTTCTGTTGTCAGGATGAGATTCGCTACTCACTACAAGCTGACGGTGCATCTTTGGGAAGAAATGCTCTCTTATATTTCACCATTGATTCTATATCTGGTCAGATAAGTTTGCGTCGATCTTTACCCAAGGGAGAGAATATCTATTCGGTAAGTATCAACTGAAGACTGCATGTGTATGGCCTGTGCCCGTGTGGTATTACACGTGTTACCATTCTTATGCTGTCTGTCAGTAATATGACTATTTTATTGTCGCTTTTAAGTATGCATATGATGATTCCTCAATAACGACATATCAATCGAGGGATCCGGGCTGTCAATCAATATGTCACTTGCATGCTGACAGCACAATCAAATGATGTCACAATCAAATGATGTCACAAACAAATGATGTCACAATCAAATGATGTCACAATCAAATGATGTCGCAATCAAATAATGTCACAATCAGATGATGTCACAATCAAATGCGTCACAATCAAATGACATAGGTCCATCACAAAATTTGCAAAAGTTTGTCACTAAGTGCCTGAATTTATATTTTTTGGGTGAATTTACAATTTAATAATCATTCTGTAGAATATTTTGAAACTAATTTGACTGGGAGCTGTTGCTGCCTATAAATTTATTTGACTGTGAGATGTTGCTGCCATAGGCATAGGCAGCAACAGTACCCAGTCAATTTAGTTACAAAATATTAAACAGCTTATGTGTAGAGTTATCTTGAAATTGGGATTCAGTGTTCAGGATTGAAAGTGTTTAAAATAGTTGCAAACATGCATACAAAGTGCGTAGAACTTTACCATAAATGGTGTGAAATAGCTAGAAATGTCCAATTGTTCAGTGTAAAATAATGTCCAAACACTGTCTCTGAATTACTCATAATTACTCCTGTATATGTTCTCCCAGATCTTTGTGCTAGCGACTGACAATGGCGTACCGCAGAGGTCTAACCGAACCACAGCTGTGATAACCGTGACTACCAATGTGGATCCTGTCTTCCAACCTCGATCATACGAAGGTCAAGTGAATGAAACAGCTTTACCACAAACGCCTATTCTTCAAGTGACCGCTACTGATCGGGATGCCACGGTAAGTGTACAAGGTTAATGCATGTATCTGTCCACTCCATTTCAACCAATTAATGGTCAAGCCAGCCAAAAATGCTCTATAATGTGGTTTTCAGGAATGTACATTCGAACACCATAAGAGGACTATTTTTGAAAAGTTATGACTAGAATAACTGGCACAATAACCGAGCCAGTCATTCCATTGGTAACTTTTCAAACATACCCTTTTCTTTGCCTCCAAATTTACATTCCCTGAGGAAAGATTTTGATTTTCTTAGCCATTAAACAGTTAAGCAATGATGGTTGCTTTTTCCCACCCTTGTAGAACTTTTTAATGATATAGCATTAAATCAGAATTTTCTAGTCACCGGTAAATCTTTGTATTTTGTGAGGAAGAGTTATCTCCCTTGTTAACTGCATTTGATAGCGTTACTTTCTCATAAATTGTTTCTATCATCTTGCTGCTATAAATATTGCTAATTCTACAATTTATTTTTACTCAACAGGGACCAATTCAGTATGAAATTCAAGGTGGTACTGGATTGAATCTCTTTGCGATTGATCCGGTGTCTGGATGGATCAAAGTTGCTGCTAACCTCGCTGGTGGCAATGAGCTCAAGTACCTGGTAAGATAAGATAGAATCTAATTATTTAACCTTTCTACTTTATGTTTCTTAATTTTATGCAAACACGCTCTGCCATCCCCACATTGTCTCTCCCTGTTCTGATTTGCAATGCCTTACTCTACCATGTCCTAACTTTCACTAAAGCAGCAACAGCTTCCAGTCATATTAACTTCAAAATATCCAACTGAATATGCTATGAATTGGAAAGAAATTATTTTTTCAGGGATTCGTCTGTGAAAGGATTACACCACACTGTAGTGTCATCCCATTTCCTTCCTTTACAGACAATGATATAACGAGTACTCTGTTGAACATTTTGAAACTAATTTGACTAGGAGCTTTTGCTGCCTATGGCATCAACAGGCTTCAGTCAAAGTATTTTCAAAATATTAAATATACTTTCTGTATAGTTGTTTTGTAATTGCGATGCATGCCCTTCAAAGATTAAAAGGTTAAGCACCTTTAATACATTGCCCTGCCTTTGTATTAGTATTTGTATTCAATTTACCGTGCCTTGGATGTTTGTCACACCTATCCTATGATACCCTACTGTATCCTATCCTATCATACTCTATCCTATCCTATCATACTGTATCCTATCCTATCATACTCTATCCTATCCTATCATACTCTATCCGCCCCTACCATACTATGCTAGACCCATTCTACTCTTCCATACCATCCCACACATTATGATACCATACATGGCATAGCATGCTACCTGTCATCTTCTACCGACGTAGCCTATCACGTGTTACCAGCCTCTTCTACCTATCTCTCTACCCACACCCTGTCCTGCCATGCCATGCCCTGTTCTACATTACCATACAATATCATATGCTACACTGTTGTACTCTCCCCTAGTTTACTGATACTGTTTGTCATGCATTTTGTACACTCCCATTATCAATGTATAAAATTTTATTTTCTACTTGCTTTTGTCTGATTTCCAGTTTAGCGTGAGAGCTTTTGACTCTCAAAACCCCAACTCAGCAGCGGTGGCATATGTCACAATCACGGTGAATCGGAACACGTCTCCGCCACGTTTCCTTCAACAATCATATCGGCGTAGCATCAGTTCTACTAGATCCCCTGGTGAGCAGGTCATTCTGCTAAATGCCATTGATGATGATCAGGTTAGTAAATCTTTTGTCTGTTGTCTCATAGTTTTATTGAGTGGTCCATCTCTTCCTATGGCGCGCTTATCTCTAACTAAACTCTGCCCACTTTTTACGTGTGTTTGAAACGTTGAAACCTGATTTCTTTTAATCTAATATTCAAGGCAACCATACAGGTACTGTTGAATATTTTAAAACTAATTTGACTAGGGGCTGTTGCGGCCAATGGCAACAAGTTTCACAACATTGAATAGAATGTTTATTAAATTGTAAATTTATTAAGGACTTACTATTTGTACACTTTTGTGATAAACTTTTTGATTTTCATAACATAACTATGTCATATTGATTAAGACGTCAGATACTTGAGTGATAGGTCGGATACGCTATTGGTGACCTGTGTTATGAATAATGACTGCTTGCTTAAGCCCGAGTTTCCATAGGAGGTCACCTATCACGATTCACAGGTCACGAGAGAAATCATGATATCAATATCAATGTTGCAGGCTCTAAAGGCATCCACGTATCATTGTTCACCGGCCTTTCTGTTTCACATATGAATCAAACAATGACCAAGTTCATTGTCAGTTCAATTCAGTAGCCCTTTCCAGTTTAGCTATACGCAGCTCATCACTAACTAAGCTTCACCCACACCTCGCTCGATCCCTGAACTCCCTAACTATCAATTTCCAGAAAACTACATGTACGCTGTTAAATATTTTGAAAATAATTTGACTGGGTGCTGTTGCTACCTATGGCAGAAACAGCGTCCAGTCAAATTAGTTTCAAAATATTCAACAGAATGGTTATTGAATGGTAAAGACATAAAATTTGTACAATATGTCGGACTATTAGGCATTAAAGACAGACTATTTCGAATGATTCATGATTATGATGTCATAATACACGTCAGGTAGTAGATTATGATGTCATATGATGGATGGATAAATCAGAAAGGTCTATATATACTAGTGGTGACATGAAACAGTAGGAGGAGATCTGTATAGCTGTGCAGAACATAGGCAAACTACGCTACTAAAGCCATTCCACATTGTATTTCATACATAAGTTCGTTTTCTATGACTATTTTAGTAAGCTGTTGAATATTTTGAAACAAATTCACCAGGAACTTGTTGGTGCCATAGGCAGCAACAGCTTTCAGTTAAATTGGTTTCAAAATATTCAACATAATAATTGTAGATGAATTATTATATTTGGTCTGTGGTGTTCAAAGTGTTAAGCCTGTGTTTATATTGTTTCCCCAGGATGTGATCACATACACTCTGGATTCCGGTAGTTGTAGCACTTATTTCTTTATCGTTCACTCTACTGGACAGCTCCTGGTCAGGTCATCTCTGGAAGATCTCATAGGACAAGTCATCACGGTGAGTTGTAACCTCATCCACACATTTCATCATAGTCCCTTGTTTTCTCCCTCGACAAATTTAGGGATGAGGTAATTGGTAAACATTTGGGCTTCACTCACACATGGTTGGACTCAAATAATCATAGTACCCAACAAAACAGAGTCCTTGTATAATTATCAATATAGTAAGTGTACTATTTTATTCAGCAATGAATCCGAGTTTAGTGTGTGTGTATGTATGTGCATCCGTGCGTATGTGCATGCATTTGTGTGTGTGTGTGTGTGTGTGCGTGCGTGCATGCACGCGCGTGTGCATGTGTGCATGCCAATCACTAGCAGACTGAATACCTGTACTCATAATAGGCCACCCCTGATGTCGCTGTTGGGCTAAAAAAAACCATACTAGCCCTGCTTCTGACACCACACATTAATGACTTGGATTCGGTGCTCTAGATGGCGATGCCAATGGCCGGGTGTGTGTGCTACGTGCATAATCTATAGCGGGTCCCATCACAGTGCTTATCAAGCAAATATCTGTTATGTTAGCATATCTGGTGATTAAAATGTTGAATGTGGACGGCACAAGGAAAGCTTTACAGTTTGTAGCAGATTTGGTATTCATGTGTGTATTTGTGTTTGTTTTTTAAAGAATCGATGGCAGATTAATAAATTTAATGCCATATAATTAGACCCTGCCTGTGTGCATGCTTTGTCCTATTTGTTTTGACCTATTTGCCAGTGTATATGTTTTGACCTATTTGTTTTGACCTATTTGCCAGTGTATATGCGTTGACCTATTTGCCAGTGTATATGCTTTGTCCTATTTGTTTTGACCCATTTGCCAGTGTATATGCATTGACATATTTGTTTTGACCTATTTGTCAGTGTATATGCTTTGACCTATTTGTTTTGACCTATGCCTGTGTACATCCTTTGACCTATTTGTTTTGACCTATTTGCATGTGTGCATGCTTTGACTATTTACCTGTGTGCATGCTTTGACATGTTTGCCTGGCTGTGTGCTTTGACCTGTTTGCCTGTGTACATGCTTTGACCTATTTATCTGTGTGCATGCTTTGAACCATTTGCCTGTGCATGCTTTGACCTATTTGCATGTGTGCATGCTTTGATTTTGAACGGTGCATTTTCTTTTCTTTTGGAAATATGTTACGTTATTCCTGAACTGTACTGTACTCACTTTGTTTATATTCGTTATAGTGTGTAGTTACTGCGACGGATAGAGCCTACCCGATCAGCCTACAGGGACAAGTTTCAGTATACATCACGATAATCGAGACACCTACACCTGTGTTTAACCCGCTGGAGTACAGTGGCACTGCAGATGAAACCGATCCTGTCAATACCTTTATTGTTACTGTCACAGCAAGACCTGGTCCACAACAAAGGGTATGAAGAATTAATTAACTCATTAGTGGTCAAGCTGTCCAACACCGATACTGCAGTGGTCTTGAGGAATGTCCATATGCAGGCCAAGAGACATGACTATTTTTTAAGATTTACCACTGGAATTCCTGGCTCGATAGCTGAGCCAGTCATTCCAGTGGTAAATTTTCAAAAATAGTCCTCTCTTGGCCTGCAAATGATCATTCAATAAGCAAATATTTTGATTTTCTTGACCTAATTTTACCAGGTAATGCTCTTATATGCTCTTACCAAAGGCATTAACAGATCCCAGTCAAATTAGTTTCAAAATACTTAACAATGGTCCTAAGTGTATAGTTATCTTGGAATTGAGATTCTGGACGTTCAGGCTCAAAGTGTTAAATGTGTACAAAGTGGACGGAGCTTAGGTACTAATGGATGGGGCATAGATAGAAATGGATCCGTCTACTGTTTGCGCAATGTGTCTTTGCAAGCCAAGAGAAAACTCTCTGAAGATTTACGCCTGGAATGACTGCCTCGATAACTGGTTAATTTTCTTGTCCGCATGCACAATCCACAACATTAACTAGTCATATTGTTTATACCTGTAACTCTCAAGTTGGCCAAAAATGGCCTCTGTAGTTCTTGAGACATGTCCATTTGCAAACCAAGAGAAGATTATTTCTGAAAATTTAGCGCGGAAATCATTCCAGTGGAAAATTTAAAAATAACCTCGTGGTCTGCAAATGAACATTTCTCAAGTGTGTTGCTTTCACATTTTAACTGAATTTCTGCAGACTACTTTTTCCAGGAGGGGTTAACTCTGGATATGCTGAATATTTTGAAAACAATTTGACTGAATGTTCGCACCAACAACTTTCAGTCAATTTGTTTTCAAAATATACAGTATGTTCAGAGATTGCCAGTTGAAATTATTGTCTGGTTGCATAAGCAATTGGACAGTTAACAATGTGTGAGCTTTGTCAGTGCATTTCTTAACGCTATCTAAGTGGAGTGGCATAACTGCTAAATTCGTAATACAAGAAAAATACCACTGAACTCGTTTTATAGGACTGTTCTATAGAATATCATGCTTCCAATTTCCCAGTTTTGAGCAAGTAGATCTCATACAATTTTGACCATACGGTGAATTTTGTTTTAAAACAGCCAAACAAAATATTTATACAATTGAGATTACCGTTTCCAGGGGTTGTGTATCAAAAGAATGTACAAGGAATTATGGTTAGATGTTTTATTAACACATAGATACACAGTTAATATATAGCGGTGCCTTCATTTGCTCAGGATGACCATTTCTGTGTAGCTGATTGTCTAACCGAGGACTATCTGTTTAAATAGCTGCTTTAACCCTTTCACCCTCACATTTGTTCAATAACATTTTAATTTTCTTATAGAAAATGTCCATTTGCAGACCAAGAGAAGACTATTTTTGAAAAATTACAATTGGAATGACTGGCTCCATTATCGAGCCAATCATTTCAGTGGTAATTTGGTAAAATTTCAAAAATAGTCTTCTCTTGGTTTGCAAATTTATTAATTTTGTTCAGTAATATATAAACTAATTTACAGATAGAAGTACATTTAGTTATCTTATGCCAATTTTCTCAGGGTCAAGTGAACTACGCCATTGAGAGAATCCCGCAGTTGGATGGCTTTTTCCAAATTCATCCCACAACCGGACGAATTACAATACGCCGAAGCCTTCTGGAAGATGTTTTCAAATCACTCGAATATGTGGTATGTATAAATATATGTCTGCATTAAATGGCTAATTATAATTATTCTGTTATAAACCTATTATCAAGGAATGAGACAGCAAAGTTGATGGATCCGATCTGTCACTCAAATTTCTGATGTCATAAGCAATTATGTCACTAGTTAGCTGATTTCAAACGCATAATGATGTACATCTCCGCTATAAAAATCAGTGCATCACTGGTCTACGAATTGTATGTCTTTGATAAATTTACAATTTAATAAACATTTTGTTGAATGTTTTGAAACTAATTTAACTGTCTGCGTGTGATGTCAGATAATTTATTATGACATCATTTGATGGACTGATAAAATGGAAAGGTCCATTGGCAAGGGCCGCTCTCAGTAGTTGAAAGGTGATTTCAAGGCTATGCCCTGATGTTGATACCTGGCAAGGGTGCATATGAACAGTAGCGCTGAGAGTATCTATGTATGGTTATTGCTGTAGAGTGAACAAAGATCCTTTATAGCTCTACAGTGGTGCAATGAAAATACTGAATACACCTAAAGGAAACAGATTTATGGCTCTTTTTAGATTTCAAACTATTAAAAGCAATGAAAAATCTATATTTGTTATGCATTTTGCTGTTTGTCAGGGGATTAATCCAAAACTTGGTATGAATATGCTTGCTATGAATATACTTAGTATGAGCTAGTTATTCATGTGGTAAATTTTCTAAAATCATCTTCTTTTGACCCGCAAATGTACATTTCTCAAGACCATTGCAGAGGCCGGTTTTGGCCGTCATGTCCATTAAAGGGTTAATTCATTAGGGGCTTATGCAATCGCAAGAAAGTTATACAGACTCAGATTCATTCTGCATCGTATTGAAAATGATTTAAAAATTTGCCCCATATTTTAGTTGGTTTATTTCTGGATGATTTGTCTCCTTTTAAGCCCAGAGGTTAAGGTTTTTCAGTAGACATTTGATTCCCAACGGGATTATACAATTTTAATGGAGCTTTACAGATTTGTTCTACATAATAATTACCCCTTCAACCCTCAAATTCTTTCAAAAAATTTTAATTTACTTATAGAAAATGTCCATTTGCAGACTAAGAGAACATTATTTTGGAAAATTAACCACTTGTATGACTGACTCAATTACCGAGCCTGTTATTCCAGTAGTAAATGTTAAAAAATAGTCTTCTCTTGGTCGGCAATTGGACCTTTCTCAAGGCCAATACAGAAGCCATTTTGGGCCGGCTTGCATGTTAAAGGGTTGAAATAATGGCATCTGCTGTGTGACATGATGAAAAATAAAGGTGGTGGACACGTGCGACACAGTCTTTCTAGAGAATGTGTAGGAACTTGTCTATGGGCTTATCCCTTTAATGGCGAGGATTTGTCAAGAAAATCTAAATATTTGCTTATTGAATTTTCCAGTTGCAGGCCAAGAGAATATTTTTGAATATGGCCCACTGGAATGCGTGACTTGGTTTTTGAACCAGATCTTCCGGTGACAAATTTTCAAAAATTCTCTTAGCCAGCAAATGGAATTCCTCATGACCACTGAAGAGGCCTGTTTTTGTCGGCTGGACTATTAAAATATCTAAAAAGTTGTAATGCGTAATCCTACAATGAATAAACCTATCTTGCATGTTTCACTTTAGCTCAGAGTATCTGCCTGGACTTCAGTTTCTCCACGCGATAAATCCTATGCAACTGTGACCATACGTGTGGAGCGTAATTCTGGTGCCCCAATCTTTATACCACCGACTTATCAAAGAAGAATTAATGAGACGCTTCAAACTGGTGGCACGGTAGTCCTGGTAACTGTTCAAGATCCTGAGCGGGTGAGTCATGTGAAACTTTATAGTAAACCATTCATAGATGTATTATTACACTATAGGCAATATCCTGCTGATTAAGCTCAGCCTACACCAGTAAATGGATACGTGTTAAATATATTCCGATTTAATTTTTTGTCATTGAGCATCTATAAAATAAATGTGAATTCCTTTGGCAAACCTCATCATGTGTTCCTCGACCCACCCCAAAATAGAATAAATTAGAGAAAGCAGAGATTGCAGACTTCATTGAGAGAATCCCGCAGCTGCAGCCTTCTGCTTTTTTGTCACATTGTAAACAATTTTTTTACTTCTGATTTTGCAGATTTTTTTTAATCATGCCGTGGAATCCTTGAATATATTGTCACAGTGTTTGTCTCACCTGTGAAGCAGAAAGCGGGATGTATGTCACTGATGATATGTGTCATTTTTCCGACGACAATGACGGCGTCAACAACATTAAGTTTTCGTGTTTAAAGCAAAACTCAGCTTATATTTCAGGATCAATTCTATTGATTTAAGTTTTTAGGCTTAGCAAATCTTATCACGTTATATTTCTGGATTGCTTAACCCTAATGGAAAACAACTTGGGTACATGGTTGCTTATGCCCAGCGGATACAGGATGGTGACATGGAGGTCACCAGGGCAAAGGTCAAGGCCTTTCTAATAATGCTATTTGACCTTTGCATTTTCAACCTTAAGTTTTTCCATTCAGCAAATCATTTATATTTCAGGATTGGTTAATCCTATTGGAACTAAACTTGAATACATGGTTACCTATAATGTTTGGAACCAGCATGATAACACAGACGTCACAAAGTTAAAGGTCAATGCCACTGTGACAAACAGGAGACATGCGAGCCATTTAATTCCGCAAAATTCTTGTGTTAAAACACAAGGTGTTAAAAAA
This sequence comes from Chaetoderma sp. LZ-2023a, assembly GCA_034401795.1. Taxonomy (NCBI): domain Eukaryota; kingdom Metazoa; phylum Mollusca; class Caudofoveata; order Chaetodermatida; family Chaetodermatidae; genus Chaetoderma; species Chaetoderma sp. LZ-2023a. The sequence goes on from CM067372.1 coordinate 112,138,948, forward strand.
TGTGGTTTTGATTGTGACGTCAAATAGCATGTGACGTATTTGATCATGACATCACATACTGAACCCCTCTATTAAAACACTAATTGCAAACAGGTGCTCTTTACTCATGTGTCTTACCCATTTAATTGTCAACCTCGCCAAAATGGGCCTTTGCAATACTCTTGAAAAACATACATTTGCAGGCCAAAAGAATATTATTTTCGAAGACTGAGCACTGGAATGACTGGCTGGATAACTGAGCCAGTCATTCCAATTAGAAATTGTCAAAAACATGGCCTGCAAATGGACGTTCACTAAGCAAAAATGTTGCTTTCCTTGATGAATCGTTCTCATTAAATGTTTATAGAACCATAGTTTGTGGAGCCAGAAAGAAATGCTCTTTATCCACATAATATAAGAATGTTCCATTCTTCACAGACCGCCGTCACATGTGCTATTCATACTGATAGCACAAAGACTGCCGATGTCGCTGCTGATTACTACTTTGCTGTAGATTCCAGGACATGTCGCGTATACTTGGAGCGTAGTCTTTTGACCGGTCCCTATACTGGACAAACCGTCTATGAGGTATGTAATATACCAATATTACGTTATTAATGAATGTCATCATAAATATATGTTTCTCTTTCAGTGATACCAATAAAGTATGACAAGGTTTTTCTGATGTATGAAATATTCTGTTTAACCTTTAACCTTCAAATTTTGTTCCTAGAAAATTTCTATTCTCTCATAGAAAATGTCCATTTGCATAAAAAGAGAATGATTCTCCAGCCAGTTATTCCAGTGTTAGGTTTTGAAAAATAGTCTTCTTGGTCTGCAAATGATCATTTCCCAAGACCATGATGGAAGCCATTTGAGGATTAAAGGGTTAAGACGCCAGCCAGAACAGGCCTCTGCAAATTACCAGTGCTGGAACGACTGGCTCGATAACTATAAAATTTCAAAAATAGCCTACTCTTGACCTGCAAAATGGACGTTTACTTCGCAAACATTTGTTGTATCTTGTCCAATCCTGACAACTAACCCTTTTATCGATGAATTCCCCATATCTCAATTTCAAGGCAAACCTACAGGAAAACTGTTGAATATTTTGAAATTAATTTGACTGGAAGACGTTGCTGCCTTAGGCAGCATCAGCTTCCAGTCAAATTAATTTCAATATATTCAACAAAATAAGTTTTATATCATAAAGAATTCGCTTTTTCAGGCATTTGGCATTGAAATGGTTAACAGAGTATATATTGAAGGTAGCTTGACTGGATTTCAGCAACATCTTCCAGTTAAATTTATTTCAAAGCATTCAACTGCTTCCCTGAATTGGTTTCAAATTGACATAGAGGGATTTTGGAGTGGAATATGTTAAATTACCGCAGATTATTTTGAGAATAATTTGACTGAAAAATAGTCTACCATACGGCAATGGAGTGCTAATTTTGAATATTTACTACTGGAATGGTTGCCTCACTTATCGAGCCAAAGATTCCAGTAGTAAATTTTCAAAAATTGTATTTTCTTTCCCCCTCAAATAGACATTTTGCAAGATTCGCACTCTAGCAGATTTTGTGCTGCCTTGACAGATAAGCTTTTGGCCAATATCACTTATTGAAAACACAACTAATGCTGCATTTCCCTGTTTTGTGTTTGCTTAGATGTGATTGTTCTTTTCTCTTTACCAAGCACAGAAATTTTTAAAACATGTAAATTTTCTGCAGAAAATAGGAATTTTATTGACCCCCCCCTGATGTATTATATTCACCAGCTCACCATACGTGGGACGGACAGTGGACCGAATCCTTTATTTTCGGATGCCAGGGTCCAGATTCGTGTTGACCGGACTGGCAGCTTGAGGCCAGTTATTCGAAATTTGCCAGGAAATGTTACCGTAGTTGAAACCAGGCGTTTGAATAGCCAGATCTTCAGAGTTGATGCCACCACTACTTCAGGAGCGGTAAGCTACTCCGCTGCTTTGTTACTTGATGCCTAGTATAGTTGCACAATATCCAATGAAGTAATCTAGTTTGAGCTATGCCCTGCCCATCTCTAGCTAAGCTCCACCCACACTTTTCCCGTGTTGTGATCGATCGATCCCTGAACTCAATTTCCAGAAAACTGTAAGCTGTTAAATATTTTGAATATTGGCAGCAACAGCTCCCAGTCGGATTAGTTTCAAAATATTCAACAGAACATTTATTAAATAATAAAGACATACAATTCGTACAACAATGTTTAGTCCGTCAGAAAGTAAGCCTTCATGATGACCTTATCTACATAATGAATGACGTAATTTATTATGACATCTTCCTATACATCACGTAATTGATTATGACATCATATGGTTTATGGATAAACTGGGATCTGCCATTGTCTTTCTACTTATTCTTACTTTTTAGGTTCCCAACTTATACAGGGAATCTTTCTTTTGCAATCTGTGTGTATGTTAATACGTATGTTCTGCTGATGTTATTTGCAGCAAACATAGCTTGTGTATTGACTTGCGTTTCCTAAGAACGCTATTGATTTTATAGGTCAAATTTGTATCAACCTAATTTTTGTGAGACAGCTATTCCTTTTCCGGCGGTATCAACTTTGCTATGTTTTTGTGTTTAGCAAATGTTATCAGCTTATATTTCAAGATTGCTTATCCCTTAGTCATTTAACACTCATATCAGCCAAAAGCGGCTTCTGCAGTAATGTTGTGAAATGTCCATTTGCAGACCAAGAGAAGACTATTTTTGAAAATTTACCACTGGAATGACTGGCTCGATAACCGAGCCAGTCATTCCAGTGGTAAATTTTCAAAATTAGTCTTCTTAGTCTGCTAATTGATATTTTTTATGAGAAAATCACAATTTCTTGAATAAATTTAAAGGGTTACTGAAGCAAAACTTTATTGGTTATACAAGGAGGATGCAAAGGTCAACGGTCAAGGGCATTGCAACATGTTTACCAAACTTTTTTCAACTTTAAGATTTGCCATAAGCCAAAGTTTTCAGCTTATCTTTCAGGAATGGTTAGACCTTGGTACCTGTGTGCTTATACAATGCGAATGCAGTATGATGATAGTGATGTAACCATGTCAAAGGTTACGGTCACTGTGACCTTGGTACAAAACGTGTAAAACATTAAGTTTTTGCATTTAGCAAAATGTTTCGGGTTATATTTCAGGATTGCTTTGCACTATTGGAACTAAATCTGCATACATGGTTGCTGACTTTGTGTTCCCAAGGTCAAAGGTCATGGTCAATGACCTTGGCACAAGACTTGGGATTTTTTTTTTAGTTTTTGTTGTTAGACAAAACAATAGCTGACAATTCAGGATTAGTAGACCCTATTGGAACTAAGCTTTTTTACATGGTTTGCTATGATGTTAGGAACCCACATGATGACAATGAATTCACAGTGTCACAAGTCAAGGCCACTGATCTAGGTACAAAACTCTGTCTTTAGCTCACTTTCGTAAAGAAAGATGAGGTATTGTGAGAGAAAATGGATCGCTGTCTTTGTTGGAAACGTGTATCGAAACAGCTGCAGAAAATACCTTTGTAGGCTGTTTTTATATTTGCTAATGGATTAATACCAAAGTGGATAGGTATGTTCCTTTTGGCAATATCTCTTGCCGTTTTCAAAATGCTAAAGTTATGGCCCTTAGTACAGAGTTATGGCCCATGGAAAAAACTTGGGGAAATATTCTAATAATTTTCTTACTTTTTAGCTGATTTGCTCCAAACCTAGTGGGTGGATAAAATTTAACATTACAGCATTAATTTTATACAGTTACCAGAGTTATGCCCCTTGGAACAGAGTTAGTCCGTTGTCAAAGATTCGAACTGCTAATAATTTTGTTACCCGTAGTTTTGTAGTGATTTGCCCAAAATATGATGGTTGTTGCTTTCTTTTTGGCATTATGGCATAAATTTTAGATACATACTAATTAGCACACTTGGTGCAGAGTTGTGGCCCTTGGTAAAGGTTTACATGCTAATTGGTGTATTATCTTTGGGCAGATTTTCTCCAAACTCCGTGGGAGAGTACATTTTTGTGGCATGACAAATTCTACACACATACAAGAGTTGTAGCCCTGTATACAGAGTTATGGTCCTTTGTCAAAATAAAAAATAATTTATAATTTTGTTACTTTTTTCTCTAAACACATTGGGTGAGTAGATTTTGTCATTATGGCATACAATTGTGGCACGATTTAACATTTGTTGCTCGATTAAGAGAAAATATGTCAGATATGTTCCTTTTCACATCAAGAGTATACTTACCTCCCTAATACTTTTGATATTGCTAAATATCGGCTTTCACTCAATAAAACACTCAGATTAAAAACAGTTAGGTGCCCCTACTGGGCAGGGAGTCAGAGGTAGTCCGGCGGATGCTCGCCCCACCACCGCGCATGCGCCGACTACTACTTCCTCTTTGCTCATTTATTGGCTAAGGGTTACATGCGGTTTTGTGCTACTCTACATTTTCTGCGCGTTTACCTTGTTTTTCACTTATTTGACGGTTGTTGTACGTTCGTGTCATGTCGGAAAGAGAGGACTCACCTTTGGAAGGAGCTGGATCTCTTTATCAGGTGATTTCTATGATATTCTAGCGTGTTTTGTCCCGGTATAATGTGTTTCCGGGACTCGCGCTTACCGTGATTAGCGCCTATTTGAGTTGGTTTTTTACAACATGGTGCTTCATAAGTCTCATTTCTCTTTGTGTTTTTGTCCACAGGTATCACGTAGAAGCTTTGATGGACTTCTCGGCACAAGAGGATATGTTTCTCTCCACCACGGTTCCATTTCCTACTAATACTGTTAGGTTATCTAACCAAAAAATCTATGTTCAGTGAGTTGGAGGCTTGTTATAAAGGTCTTCTCGCTTTGCCCTCTTGATCCAATTCCTTCCCCTTCGGTGGAGAGAGTGTAGAGGCGTACTATGGTGGAGTTCTCCGGTACATCACGTTGGATGGTTTGTCTGTACAAGGTGTCAGGTATCTAATTATTGATAAACAAAAGGGGAGATAATTTCCTTTTTTGCCAATGCTAGAATTGGAAGGAGTTATCTCTGTATATCTGATTGTTGTGTACTCGAAATGCCAATTCAACTGGAATGTTCCGGTTACTTATACAATTCGTTCTTGCACTTGGTGCTTGTTGCGGATCGATTATTTTTGTCACGGGATTGATGACGTCATAATCGGCCTTGGCCTTTATTAACATTTAACGTTTTGTCCAACGCTGGTTCTTCTTGACTTGCGATCTTTAGGATCCTGTCCCTCTCTTTTTAGTTGGTTTTGAGTTCGCTAACCTTAACTATCTTGCTCATTGTCCTTGTCCTTTGTCCTGTTTCAGAGACCTGGTTGCCCGTCCTGCGGGAGGTTTCTGAAGAATAGATTCGTACCGCACTTGTGCTTCAGCTGCAGTCCCTGTGGACCGTTGCTGAAGTGCGATGTGTGTAAGCAGTGGGGGGGAGATCTAATGTCTGATTTTCTCTCATTGCAGGCGAGGGAGAAGGTGATGGAGGAAGAGAGGAAGAAGAAGAAGGAGGGTAGTAAGAAGGGTAAGAGGAAGGCCTCATCCGCGGTGGATACGGAGGCCTTCAGGTCCGAAATGTTGGGAGAGATGCAGAGGACAATAAAGGATTTGGTCCCAGAGTTGCTTCGCAGCATGCTTCCTGGGCCAGCTCCTTTGTTGTCCTCGGCATCTGCTTCCGAGCAGGTGATCCCCGCCTCTGAATCCGGTCTCTTTAGGTCCGGTCCGTTTGTGGATTCAGAGGTCGCCCCTTTGTTGGGGGCAGTCCAAGACCCTGGCAGCAGGCATGGCGCCGCGCCGAGGGGCCGTGGACAACGGTTGTTGCTGGGACCCGCGGTCTGCTCATCAGACCCCGGGTATCCGCACGCCGAAGGTGTCAAGGCCTCCTATGGCACCTTTCCTGGCCAGTCCGGGTTAGCTCTCTTTGCTGACCCGGAGTCTAATCTTTCTGGCCAGGAGGAAGAGGATCTCCTGCTAGGGTCGCCTTCTGAGGACGTGGACATGGAATACGACGTCTGTGCACCCCTCGCGGGGAATACAGGCGACGTGTTCCGTGGTTCTACTCTCGCAGGAGTAGATTTCACGGTCCAGAAGGTGTCCCTGGGCGGTGCTGTTGGCCACGGATACCGCATACCTCGGCTTGCCGATGGTGTCGCTGGTGCTGGCCAGGGCCGCGGTAGGGCGGTGTTTACCCCACGCTCTGCCACGGCGCCTGCTCCTGGTCAAGCCGCGGAGTTCAGCATGCCTGCTCTCTCGGGCCTGCATGCTTTTCCGGGCTTGCCAGGGGTATCAGCTTATCCGCCGTCGACGTCAACTGCGGGTGCTCTGGAGGAAGACGAAGGCCCTCGTCTAGTAGAGCGCTCGCAGTTAGCCACGGAGGAGGATTGGTCGGACGCTTGCCAGTGGCTGGTAAGTGTTCGGCCCGATCAACCCGTGGAGCTGCCGGCTAGCCAGCGTGACCATAGGCCGTGGTTAGCTGGTAGGCCGGCGGCTACCGCTATGCCATCTCTGCCGCTGGCTGAGCATGTCGTGGACATGTTCGAAGCGGCGGAGGCGTCCATTAAGGTTAATGGACGTCTCGCGAAGGCCCCTCGCGAGGTGGCGAAGCGTTGCCGCATCGTGCCCCTGGACTACCAGCGGTACGGTGTGGTGCCAAAGCCAAGCGTGGATGATCGCGCGGCTTTAGGCGAAGATGCGCGGCCGGGCTCCCGTTCTGACACGGGAGTCTTGTGCTCGAACGCGTTGCGTTCGGCGAATGCCGCGCTGCGTGATGCGGAGGAGAGTGGGAGGGCGTCGATTGCCGCTCTGTCCCACGTCTCCCAGCTGCTACAGGGGGTGGTAGCGGCCTCCGCATCACGCCAGCCAAGCCCGGTAACAGTCCAGAGAGCCATCCAGGATGGTATCAACCTGGCTTTGGACTGTTTGACGCGGGCGGTGACCAGAAGTGTCCGGGCGAGGCGCACGTTTGCCCTTGACAATCTGTGCCCGTCCCAGGACCTGTATAATAGGCTGCTGCGGACGCCTATGACAGGTCCTGGTCTCTTTGGAGGTGAGGGATGCAGGCACCTCCAGGAGACGGTCACTCTGGTTAACAACCAGAGGGCGCTGCGTGAACAATTTGAGGTGCTCCGGCGGGAGCGTGTTCGCGCGGCACCCCCTGCGTATCGTCCTCTGCAGGCTCGAGGTGGTGCTGGCCAGGTCAGAGGCCAGCCACCGTCGCAACGTAGGCCTAGGCCACGTGCGATTCGGCCAGCAGCGAGGGGGGCGCAGGCTCCCCAGCCGCACCCAGCCAGACAGCCGCCCGCGCACCGTGGTGCGCGCGGCGCTGGGCGGGGCGCGCGGGGATCTGGTCGCGGCAATCGGGCCTGATGGGCTGGTTACCGCGGTGGGAACCACTCCGGTGTTTCACGCCGAGAGGACAGTGCCACTCTTGCACTCCTTATGTCCGCCTCTATCCCTAGGTGGACCGGTGGGCGGCCGTTTGGCCGGCCACTTGCCAGAGTGGAAGCGGTTGACTCAGGACCGTTTAGTCTTGCGATGGCTTTCAGTCGGGTATCGTCCCGACTGGATGACAGGCCCGCCATCGCGACTGTCTCTCGCGCCGATCTGGACTCCGATTCCACGGGATCCGGATCAGAGGTTGTGTATAGAGGAGGAAATAAGTTCCCTCATACTAAAAGAAGCCATTCAGCCGGCACAGAGGTGCCCAGGCTTCTATTCAACCCTCTTCTTAGTGAAGAAAAACACCGGAGGGTGGAGGCCGATTCTCAACCTCAAGCCTTTGAACAAGTTCATAGAGACGCCCAGTTTCAAGATGGAGACTGTGCGCTCGGTATTGGCGGGGTTGGAGCGAGGAATGTGGACCGCTTCCATAGATTTGAAGGATGCGTATTTCCACATTCCCATAGAGAGGAGTTTCCGTCACTTCCTGAGATTCGCATTTCAGGGCAGGCAGTGGGAATTCAGGGTGTTACCCTTCGGGATTTCCACGGCTCCTCGGGTCTTCACCCGTGTGGTTCTCGCGATCACTGCATACCTCCGCAGGAGAGGCATAGCAGTCCACACGTACATAGACGACTGGCTGTTGAAAGCACACACCCGGGAATCGTTGTCAGCCAATCTGGAGATTGTTTTGAAAACTCTCTCGGACTTGGGCTGGATGATCAATTTCCCGAAATCAGAGCTAACTCCATCCCAGAAGTTTGTTTACCTGGGCATGTTCTTCGATCTGGAGACGGGGTATGTGTACCCCACTCAGGAGAGGGTTCAAATACTCATCTCGGTAATACAGTCGGTGTGCGACAGTCGTCATGTCCTGGCACGGGTTTACTTGAGAATGCTGGGCTTGATGGTTTCTTTGGAACCAGTCATTCCGCAGGCCGCCTTGCGCAGGCGCCCGATCCAGTTGTTTCTCATGACACAGTGGACCCAGAGTTCGGGTTCGCTGGACTCGAGTGTGTCAGTGTTGGCGCCTCTGGTTCACCACTTGCAAAGGTGGTTAGATACAGAGAATCTCTTGCCGGGGGTTTTGCTGACCCCTCCCCACCCTCAGGTGACTCTGTATACAGATGCATCGATGGAGGGGTGGGGAGCTTGTCTTGAAGAGTCCACAGTATCAGGGCTTTGGGGTCTGGATCAGTCCAAGGAACATATCAATCTACTAGAGCTAAGAGCAGTAGTCCTGGGCCTGGAACATTTCTTAAAGAATGTTCAGGGCAAGATTGTTCTGATTCGTTCAGACAACTCGACAGTAGTGACTTACATAAACCGCCAGGGCGGAACGAAGTCGCCCAGTCTCTGTATGATGACATGGAAACTGCTTTGTTGGTGCCTGGATCATGGGATCACCTTGAAAGCAGTTCATATTCCGGGGAGGTTAAATCTGCTAGCAGACTCATTGAGCCGAAGGATGAGTGTTTTACCCACGGAATGGCAACTAAATCAATGTGTGGCGGATCGTCTGTTCGACCATTGGGGGAAACCCAACATAGATTTGTTCGCAACGAAGAAGAATGCGAAGATGACGACGTACGTCTCTCCGATTCCAGACCCAAGCGCTTTCGCAACAGATGCGTTAGCTATCAGCTGGGAGGGAATGTATGCATACGCATTCCCCCCAGCAATCCTGATTCCAAAGGTGCTTCAGAAAATCAGGCAGCAGGAGTGCCAAGTGCTTCTGATCGCCCCGGATTGGCCAAGCCGATCGTGGTATACGGATCTGCTGGACCTTCTGGTTTGCAATCCGGTTCCGCTGCCTCTGATGGACGACCTTATCTTCCAGGGCAAGGCCCTTCACGACAATCCGTCAATGTTCCGATTGACTGCGTGGATGTTGTCAAGGAATCTAGAATTAAGGAGGGCTTTTCTGAGCAAGCGGCCATGTTTATGGCCAAAGCCAGGAGGGGGTCAACCTCCAGAGCATATAATTATAAAATCAACAGATTTGGTGAGTGGTGCTCAAAAAGATGTATTGATCCAATGGAATCATCTATTCAGGTAGTGGCTGATTTCCTATGTCACCTATATGATGCCTATAGCCTCAAGCCTAACTCTATTGCTGGTTATAAATCAGCTTTAATGACTGTTATCCCTTGCTTGGCTAATAGGGGGAGTGATGAAGTAAGTACATTAAATGTATTAATTAAGGGCATGGGCAATCTAAGACCAAGGAATCCTCCACTGATTCCGTCTTGGAGTTTATCACTGGTGCTCCAGGTACTAGGTGATAAGCCTTTTGAACCACTTAGTTCCATTTCTATGAAAATGTTAACTCTTAAAACTGTATTTTTAATTGCTGCGGCCTCGGCGAGGCGTAGGAGTGAGATTCACGCCTTATCAGCCGAGGTTGACCGTTTTGTGGTTACAGGGGAAGGCCTTAAGCTTCTACCTAGGATTAATTTCTTGTCTAAAAATCAGTCATTGAAATATCCAGGTCAGCCTATTTTTTTGCCATCTTTAACTAGATATGATCCTGGTTCTAAAGTATGGTGTCCCGTCCGGGCGCTGCTCCGGTACAGACAGCGTACTTCGGAGTGGCGTACCGACCTATCAGCTTTATGGTTGTCATATATTGAACCCCATGGTAGGGCGTCTAAGGACACCATTTCTAGGTGGATTGTGGAATGTATTCAATTTTGTCACAAATCCGCCACCGGGCGACAGGTTGACGTGGCCAAGGCTCACAGTGTCCGCGGTGTCGTGGCATCCACTGCCCTGTTTAGTGGGGTCCCTGTGGATGATATTATGTCAGTGGCTCAGTGGCACTGTGAGTCAAGTTTTACAGACCATTACCTCCGTGACACCTCTAACCCTCTCGCCTTGTCGATTTTGAAACAATAACCGCTTTATGTTTGTGAAGAGTGCTTCCGCATTGCTTATATACTTCGCCATTCAGCGACGGTGACAACCACTTGTCGGGACTGTATCATGCTTCTCTACTGGAATCGTGATGACAGCTTCCTAGTACAACAAGGTCAGTCTTGTTCATGTGTTGTTCATTGTTTTGTATTGTCACGTTACCCAGTGTTATTAATATGGTGATGGTTTATGTGGGTTGTGGTTCTTTAGAGAGAGTATACGAAAATGGAGCCTTTTCGTCTCTGTCCTATAGTACTTGGCACTAGTACGAAGAGAGCGTGTAGGACATTGAGGTCATTTAATCTTCCTCCCAAGGGTGGGGGGGGAGCGCATATGACAAATCGGTCATCTCTCAGGCATTGGTTGTGTTATCCGATGGTTTATCAAATCCTGACTGTGTTTTCACACAGTTTCAGACGTCATAAGTGCCTTAAACGCTTGAAAGCGTATAGGGAAGAGCTGGTCTTTTGACCTCGCCTCCCTCCCGCCAGATTCACTTTCGAATTCTGGCAATATCAAAAGTATTAGGGAGGTAAGTATACTCTTGATGTGAAATAAACGAAATCTAGGATTTCTTTTTTCATGAGAGAGTTGATACTTACCTCCCTAGATACGGACCCGGCCTCTCCGCCCCACAGAGGCTCGGTCTTCAGGCTCTTGGTAGTTGCATGTGTTAGCCAATAAATGAGCCAGAGGAAGTAGTAGTCGGCGCATGCGCGGTGGTGGGGCGAGCATCCGCCGGACTACCTCTGACTCCCTGCCCAGTAGGGGCACCTAACTGTTTTTAATCTGAGTGTTTTATTGAGTGAAAGCCGATATTTAGCAATATCAAAAGTATTAGGTAGGTAAGTATCAACTCTCTCGTGAAAAAAGAAATCCTAGATTTCGTTTATTTAGCAATATGTAGCAATTTTCTTAATTCATGTTGTTTATTATCTCTTGGTCATTTCCCATAATCTCTTAACCTTTTAACCCTCGAATTCGTTCAAGAAAATTTAAATTTTCTCATAGAAAATGTCAATTTGCAGACCAAGAGAAGACTATTTTTGAAAATTTACCACTGGAATGACTGGCTCGCTTATGGAGTCAGGCATTCTAGTTGTAAATTTTCAAAAATAGTGTTCACATGGTCTGCAAATGGACATTTATCAAGACCACAGCAGATGGTTACAGGGTTAATGTAAACATATTTGCAGTTCCTCATCAACCGGATTAAAGATTATGGCCCTTTGTCCATTTTTTCTGACACTCGTCTTCATGTTCTGAATATATCCAGAAAACTGGTTAATAGGTAACTCATCATTAATGGTTAGGACTATTTCAACCAAAATTTACTGGAAGAACCTGAGGGGTGTAAGGTTTACACAACCTCAGCAAAAATTTGATTGAGAAATCTTTTCAGGGATTATCTTAGATTTCTGAAAATGTCCAAAAAATCATTTAAAATATTACTCTTAAAATGCCTGGCCACGCTTTGTACTTTTAAAACTTAAATTTGTGTGTTTCTAGCCATAACTGTGAATGTATAAGACTCTACACATAGAACATGACGATTCTACTTGAAATGCCAAGGTTCCAGGTGAGCGATGCAGGCCCCTTGGGCCTCTTATTATTATTATTATTATTATTATTTTTGTTAATTTTTTTTTATCAGCGCCGATTGTCCTATGAGATTAGTGGATTCTACCCATCACCTACATTCTTTGCCATTAATAGGCAGACTGGTACCATTCAGATACAAACTGACCTCAGAGCAGACTCAAGTGAACAGGATGTTTACAGGGTGAGTGTTAAATCTCATTAAGCTGCATGTTTGAATAGAAACAGCGTGCAATGTACTATGGTTAAACCTCTACCTCTCTCTTTCTTTAGCAAGTAGGCTAAAACCTGTCTGCAGAAATACCAAGAGAAGATCATGTTAGTTTGTCTTCACAAGCTGTTGTGATACCCTCTTCATCATTTGGCAGTGGTGATGGCATCAGCGTCGAATACGCATTTAGCTCAACTTAACAGTTCATATCTCATGTTTGGTTAATCATACTAGAACCAAACTTGAATATATGCTTCATTATAAAGAGAATGATATTTGTTGTCAAATGGTCACGGTCATTGTGAACTTGATAAAAGAAATCAGTGTTTTTCCAACATCAGCGTCTTGTGTTTAGTTCAACTTAGTTTTTTATAAGATCTCATAATTTGATGAAGCATTTAAATTTGGACAAGTGCTGAGCTGCCAGGCCAATCACTTTCGCATCAAAATGTCAAAGGCCAAGATCTGTGCGATAGTGGCAAAATTTAGTGGGGTTTTCAACAAAATATTGTGTTACGCTCAGCTTAGTGGATCATATCTGATGTTGGGTTAATCATGTTGCACTTAAACCTGTACACAACTCCATATAAAGAGAAAGCATACCACTCGTACTTTGGTGTCAAAAAGTCAAAGGTCAACGTGACAGCGACCGTGATACAAACATTGGTTTTTTTTAACATTATCGTTTTGTGTTTAGCGTAATGTAGTGGTTAAATCTCATGTTTGGTTAATCATACTGTCCTTAAACTTGATCACATGCTTCTTTGTATTGAGATGGGATGACGCAATAATACCGTTGTCAAAAGGTCAAAGGGCATGTTCATTGCTTAGTGTATTGATAGGCCTTAGAACTGTATTTAACATATGTCTCTGTAAAGTAGAATTATATTTGATGTCCAGCTTCATAGTTCATTTCAACATCGTGATGGAGGAATGCAGTTTTAGCTATGCCCCGCCCATCTCTAGCTAAGGTCAACCCGTGTTTTTCCGATCGATCCATGCTCTCCCTGAATCTCGATTCTCAGAAAACTTTATAGGTAAGCTTTTGAATATTTTGAAACTAATTTGATTAGGTGGTGTTGCTGCCATAGCCCAGTCAAATTAGTTTCAAAATACTCAACAGAATGTTTATTCAATAGTAAAGACATACAATTCGTACAACTTGATGGAGTATAGGCATTTATAATGAACTAGTTCGTCTCATTCATGATGTAATTGATTATGATAGCATACATATGACGTTGATTATGACATCATATGATTGAATGAAAAACTGGATTCATCCATTAGGTTGAGCTTCCATTTCTTGACCAAGGTTGCTCTTTATAGGGTTAACTCGACTGCTTGCACCGTTTGCAGAGTTCTTAACGCGAGCAAGTGTGCGACCTATTTATTAGTAGCTGTACTTTGTGATGCTTATGAATGTTATTTTCTGATTCCCAGATTCAAGTTTCCGTTTATGAAACATCGCGCCCAGATATCATGGCTACAGGCCTGCTAACTGTTAATGTTCAGCGTAATCCAGACCCACCAGCATTTGTAAGGTCATTGTATGAGAGAGTCATCCGAACACAGCATGAAGTTGGTACAAATGTCTTGACTGTCTCTGCTACAGATCCTGATAGGGTAACATTTCTTTTTCTTTTGTTTTGCCCAACTTAATTTTCCACATACATTTTTATACCCCCGGCCAAAAAATTGACATGGTATTATGTGATGGTCAGTCCGGGCGGGCGGCAGAGTGGTTTCTGGATGATATCTCTGTTTCTGTCACTTTGAAACTTCATGGAGTGGTGGGACTAGGTTTGAAGGTAGGAGAAACCTATGGAAATCGACGATGATCCAAAATCCAAGATGGCCACCAGCCACCGGCGGCCATTTTGAAAATTGGTTTCCGGATCATAACTCAGTTACCATTTATCGGATAGCTTTGAAATTTTATAGGGTAGTTGGATTAGGTCTGGGGAAGAAACTTATTGAAATCGATGATGATCCAAAATCCAAGATGGCCGCCACCCACTGGTGGCCATCTTGAATATTGGTTTCCAGATGATAACTCCATAACCACTTATTGGATCTCTTTGAAAGGTTCAACTAGGTCTGGGCAAGAATGATCCAAAATTCAAGATGGCGGTAGCCACTGGTGGCCATCTTGAATATTGGTTTCCAGATGATAACTCCATAACCACTTATTGGATCTCTTTGAAAGGTTCAACTAGGTCTGGGCAAGAATGATCCAAAATTCAAGATGGCGGTAGCCACTGGTGGCCATCTTGAAAATTGGTTTCCAGTTGATAACGCCTTAGCTGTTTATCTGATCGCTTTGAAATTTCATAGCGTGTTTGGACTAGATCTGAGGAGGAAACCTATTCCTATTGACAAAGATCCGAACTTAAACATAACCGCCAGCCACCAGCGGCCATCTTGAAAATTGGTTTCTGAATGATAACTCTGTTACTGTTTACTGGATCGCTTTGAAACTTCATAGGGTGGTTGGACTAGGTCTGGTGAAGAAACTTCTCAAAATTTACGATAATCTGAAATCCATTATGGCTGCCAGCTACTGGCGCTCATCTTGAAAATTGGTTGCGGACAATAACTACTTGACCGGTTAGCGAATCGCTTTGAAACTTCATGGGATGACGGGTCTGTGTCTGAGGAAGGAATCTCTATTTTCTATTAGCGCTCATAATTGGTTTGTCATGATAGTATTATGTGCCATTTGCGGCGCTCTTGTTAATTAATCTTTTGTTCATCTTGTCATTCATTAATTAATCTTTTAATGGTCAATATTGATCAAGAAAATGAGAATTTTTACTCAGTGAGTGCACTTGAAGGGCAAGTGTAAAGTATTTTTGAAAATTTACCACTAGAATCAGTGACCCACATGCACCAACCCGCACACACATGCATGCAATACTCTCCTTGTCGGGAGAGGGTAATGAATATTTTTCTCACTTTGTATTAAGGAAAACCTTAAATTATTTAAATATCTACTATTTTCTTATTGGTTGCTTTGCAATTTTACAGGATCCAGTTCGCTATGCTATTGTGCCTATTACTGGCAACAATACTGTGCAAAGGTATTTCTACCTACATCCCATTACAGGTGAAATCAGCCTCATACGACCACTCACCTATTCCACTCCTGTGCATTTCGCAGTAAGTTGACATTAAATCATTACATTATGACCATAGTTTTACATGATTTCCCTACTGATCTGTTGTTAAAGTGCGGCTCAGTAATATCTTTAAATGTTTTGAAAACATAAACAAAACATACAGTTGAATATTTTGAACATAATTGGATTGGAAGACAATGCTGCCTACGGCAGCAATGTCTTCCGATCCAGTTATGTTCAAAACATTTAGACAGCAGAACATTTCTTACTAACTAACATGTTTTTGTTTTGAAAACTTATTTATGAGCTGTACTGTACTCGGTTATTATCTGTGAACTTAACTCTTTAAGGTTCAAATTTGTTCAAGAAAATCTAAATTTTCGCTTAGAAAATGTACAATTGGCAGACCTAAAAACCGTTTTTGAAAATTTACAACTGGGATGATTGCCTCAGTTACTGAGGCAGTTATTTCAGGGGTAAATTTTCAAAGTCTCTTGGTCTGCAAACGGACATTTCACAAGACCACTGCAGAAGCCATGTTTTTGCCAGTTTCCACATTTTTTATTCTATCTTTAAAATTTCTCGGATCTACTTAAATTTCCAGGTTTGTTTCGTCTGGGTAAGATTTCATTTTAGGTTTTTGTAATTCCAGACGTCAAATTCATTAACCATAATAAACCGTAAAACTTAGGTAGTATTTGAGTTATTGTGAGGAAACCAAAGTTTTACAGTTTATTATGGTTAATGAATTTGATGTCTTGAACACCAAAACCTCAAAATGAGATCTTACACCGAAAAAACAAAGCTGGAAATTTAGCCAGATTCACGCTGATACTGTTTTGTTTATTGATAACTGTGTCCAGTCTAATGGTCAAAGATTTAGATAATTTTTCCTAAGCATAAGATTTTTGTCTTCACATACGAAGTTGAGCTCTGTCAAATTGTTTTAGATAATGAATGCCATGTAGTGATGTGGTTTTGTATTTTATTATGTGTATGTTTGCATGACTGAGTGTGTAATAGTGTTTGCATCCCTGCATGTGCATCAATGCATGTGTGTTATGTATACCATTTGTATCAGCTATTATTATAATTTGATTTTTATCAGTTTGGCGTGAGTGCGTCGGATCAGAGAAGGCAACCTAAATCTGGTCAAGCTGCTGTTGTTATAAACGTACGCGTCGATAGCATAACATTCCGTAATTTGCCTTATGACAAAACAGTAAACATTAGCACACCTACTGGCACGGTGCTCTTCAATGCCGATGCTGTGCTATTTCAAGATGGCCGTCGGGTAAGAAATATTTTAAATACTAAATAGTTACCATTGCAATATCATGAATGTTAATCTTGTGTCGTGTTTGTACCTTCAAGGAGGGATCTGCTCTGTCACTCAAGTATGATCAAAATATGTCACTTGTTGGCTGACATCACAATCAAAGGACATAGGTCTGATGGCGTCAGAACTACATGCCTTTGGTGAATGTACAATTCATGAATATTTTTAAAAGAATTTACCTGTTCCAGTTAAATTAGTTTCAAAATGTTGAACAGGTTACCTGTATAGTTATCTCGAAATTGGGATTCTTGGAATATACGTCTGACTGCTGCAAGCCATCCAACAATAATTTCACTGGGCATTAACCCTGGACCGGCTAGATATTTTCAAAACAGTTTGACTGAATATTGTTGGTTTCAGTCAAATTATTTTCAAAATAGTCATCATATCCAGAGTTAAAGCCCATAAAAAATGTGGTCTAGAAATTCAGCATGGAAAAAGTTAGAGTTCAAATCAATTTAAACACAGCTCAGAAATAACTTAGAACGTTTCCAAAGCAAAATAAAAATGTAATGTTGAATATTTTGAACATAATTTGACTGAAAACGGCAATGTCCTCCAAACAAATTACGTCCAAAATATCCAACAGAAAATTTATTATATCCTGTTCAAAATTGTACTAACTAACATGAGCTGTACTATGCATATATGGGGTAATAGAATAGATCGCTATGGGTCACCTCTACAGCTTGTGGCCCCAAAGGGCACATTTCATTTTGATGAGGCTAGACTATTTTTATTTATTATAATATATTGAATATTGTCACATGATGTGGATTTTCTGATGTTACATGAGTCTAAGGGACAAGTCAAGGAGAGCATATCTACTCGCTAGTGATCACTGAGAATTCAGTGACGTAAGAGGGTTGTCTATGACCAGATGGTTGAAAGAAGTATTTTACTGAGGACTGTGTGTCAGCGTCATTTGTAATGGTCATAGCAAACACTGTAAATGGTAGAAATAGATTGAACTATCCTGATGGTATGATCGATCCTCGAAAACTAATCTGTAACCATTATGCTTACCGGATGGTCATAATAATGGTCCAGATCTGGTTTCAAGGATCGATTATACAATCAAGATAGTTCAATCTATTTCTGCCTTTTAAGGTGTTTGCTACAGAATAGTGGAGAACGCCGTAACACAGCTCATAGTAGACTTTGTATTGTCTGATGTTGGCTTAGCGCCTTGCACACTTTTGTTAGAAATGAAATTCACACCCTCGTCAGTTGGACCCAAAAAGGACAGTAAAGCCCTTGGAGGAACAAGTTTTGTTTGCAGACCGTGGCGCTTTAGATGACTTTTAAAGACCAGCCCAACATGAATGTATGGACGGTGAAGAGTGAGGTCTTTGGTAACCAGGAAGCAGATTATGTGGAGGATGTAGGCAAAGGCTAAATTAGACCATTGTTAGCATGTTCAGAAGTCATTCAGAGGCAAACACATGAATTCTTAAGGTAGCGTTACTGTTAGAATAGATATGAATTGGACACAGGAAATCTCTAGAATGATTGGGCATGTTGATGCATGAAGCAATTATGTGAGAAACCATCAATAGTTTGTGGCTTTCACATAAATTGATGGTATAAATATACCGCTGGTAAATTCTGCTAATAGGTTAATCCTCTGAGTATAAGGAGCAGTTGCCTGTAGGTAAAAGTAGGCATAGTGTGGGCAACCTTTCTATTCACGACTGTCTTGTATTTGCGTATGATGAGACATGTTATGTATGAGTATGTTATGTTGTTGATTTGCTGTTTCATAGGTACGGCTTCAATATCGTTTAGAAAATATACCTCCCGACAGTGGCTTCTTTGTGATAAATTCAAACACAGGGCAAGTTAGTGTCACCAGACCGCTGGTCGGCAATGCACAGAAGATCATATACACTGTAAGTATGGCTTGTGCAGATATGTTAGAAAATTGTTTGATCTGCCCCTCTAAGTCTGTTCCACAGAACTTACCTTTCCAGTTTTAACTATGCCCCACCCATCTCTATCTCAGCTCCACCCACACCTCACCCGTGTTGGGATCAATCGATCCCTGAACTCCCTGAGTATGGCAGCAACAGCACCCAGTCCAATTAGTCTCAAAATAATCAACAGCTTGCACCCAGTCAAATTAGATTCAAATATTCAACAGCATGTTTATTAAATAGTAAAGACATACAAATCGTGCAACAGTGCGTATCCCGTCACCAATTATGCTTTTGTAACATACTTATCTATGTCATTCGTGACATCATACATTATGACATCATTCTTCATGCACGTAGTTGATTATGACAACATATAATGGATGGATAAACTGGAAAGGTCCATTCCTTAAAACTGGCAGCACAGATTGTACAGTTTCACAAACATTTGACTCTGTTAGGAAATAAAAAATTTTTGCTCGTCGCCTGAAGGACCAACTGAATTTATGTCATGACGACTATCAGTCCGTTAACTTATTCGTTTAAAGAACTACAAACTCTTTAAACCATTTATAAGCTCACCTGGCCTGAAAAGCCAAGTGAGCTTATGCCGTGGCAACCGTCCGTCCGTCATCCATCAACTTTTCCTTTAAACAACTTCTTCTCAGGAACCACTGGGCCGATTTGAAGTATATTTGACAGGAAGCATCCTTAGGGCATAGGTATCCAAATTTGTTCAAATGAGCACGATCGGCCCATTTGGCCGGCCGGCATCTTGGATTTAAGCCAATTTTAGGAAACGTCTTTAAAAATCTTCTCCGAAACCGCTTAGGAGATTGATGCAAATCTCATGAAATATGATCTAGGGCAAGAGCTGAACCAAGTTTGTTCACGGGAACTTGATTGGTCAAATGGTTCGGCGGCCATCTTGGTTGACCTAGTTGGAGCGAAAACGACGTCTCACCGATGGCTGAAGGGATTAGGCCGAAATTTGGCAGATATGATTAGGGACCAAGGGCCATTAAAGTTTGTTCAAGGGAAGTTGATCCATCAAAAAACCTGGACAATCAAAATATAGCATGTTTGGCGTCCGTATTGAATTTTTTTATTTGATGGATTTTGAGGCTGAAATTGGTTTTATATGTGTTTTTGGGTATTCTGATCTCAAATTTGCAATTTTCGAAACTGTTGGATAAATGGTTTGCTGGCCATCTTGTTGATAAAGAGCATTCTAGTTGAAATGCCTCTGTTCCAGGTGAGCGATACAGGCCCCTTGGGCCTCTTGTTCAATTTTAATCAAACCTGCCTAGAAGGAACCCCTAGGGTTATAGCTTTCAGAATTTCCATAGAGAAAATTTTATTGGTCAATTTGTTCAGCATCTGTCCTTTCTTTGTGCAGATACTGCTGTTACAGGCCATCATGCGGGGATTCATGCCCTTACACCAACACTAAGCTAATTATTTAAGTTAACATCTTGCCAAAACCAGAAACATGTTAGTAAGAAATGTTCTGTTAAATGTTTGAACATATTGGTAGACATTGTTGCCATATATATAGGCAGCAGTGTCGACATATACACCTGTGCAAAAGGTAAGCACCAGCAAAAACAATAGAACGTAGAAACATGATGGTACAACTAGGCTGCCATACTTTTTGTCCCCGCGTTAGCTGACATAATTCCAAGTACGAAATGCACATGCATGCATGACTTCACGCCGCTTGATGTCCGTGCGTGGCAGGAAACAGCACACGTGTTCAGTTATGTAAAAGTCCAGTTTGAGGTGTAGAACATTACATACAGATTTAGGCGACAAGATTAGGAATTTTGTGTTCATGACCGTGGTATATTTGTACAGAGAGAATTAGCTCTTGATTGTGAACCGCTATGGCAAGACGAAGGTTAAGTGATCGTGTGAAATGGCAAATCATAGGCATGCATACCACTGGTATGTCATGCAGAGAGATTTGCAGACAGCTGAACATTAACCATACTGTAATCAGTCGTTTGATTGCAAAACATGGGCAAACTAACGAGGTGAAGGACAGGCCTAGATCTGGAAGACCGAAGAAGACTACTGCCCGTGATGATCGAGCCCTAGTACGCCTTGTTAGGAGATCTCCATTCACCAACAGCAGAGTGCTCAGCCAGCAATGGGAAACGTGCAATAGAGTGTCAATGTCTACCGTCAAAAGGAGACTGTATGCTGCTGGCATGAAAGCTAGGAGACCTGTCAGACGTCCTCTCCTCACTGCACACCACAAAGAGGAGCGTCTGAGGTGGTGCAACGAAAGAAGACACTGGAACATGAGATCCTGGAGACGGGTACACTGGTCCGATGAAAGTCGGTTCCTGCTTCATGCCACAGATGGTCGAACTCGTGTATGGAGGTCCAGACGCATGGCGTACGACCAACGTAACATCATGGAAGAAGTTCCATTTGGTGGAGGTTCTGTTATGATATGGGGGGTGCATCTCATTTGATTGTAAGCTGGATCTGTTGACTGTACCTGGAACACTAAATGGACAAAGATATCAAGATTCCATACTGGATAGAGTTGTGGTCCCTCATTTTGTAAATCATGCACCTGGAACCCACCCTATATTCATGGATGACAACGCCCGACCACATCGTGCTAGAGCTGTGCATGAATACCTCCGCCAGAATGCCATCGAAACCCTACCATGGCCAGCAAGGAGCCCTGACATGAACCCTATTGAGCATATCTGGGGACATTCTGGGAAACATGGTGAGAAGGAGGGATCCTCCTGTGCAGAACCTACAGGAATTAACAGACGCACTCCATCTTGAATGGCAACGAATACCACAATGGCGTATCAGTCGGTTGGTGACCAGCATGAGACGTCGTGTCCAGGCCGTCATCCAGGCACAAGGTGGATATACCCGGTATTAATAATGACAGTCCTCAAACTCGTGCACAGATGTTAAACTTCGTTTTCAGACACCATTAATGACAATCTAGCCACGTGTGTCAACTGTAGGGCAATAGTTGTCAGTTGTGTCAACGTAACCATATTCAGGCCTCATTTTCAAGTTCAAACAAAAACATACAGTGTTTCCCCCACCATCATAATCAGCATTCCTCTAGTTGCATTATTACCTCTTGCACTAAGATGGATGGGTACATAAATGTTTATGCTATTGCTTTCTTCATAGCACATGAATATACCCTCGCATGTGCGTAAAAATAGGGTGGTGCTTAACTTTTGCACAGGTGTATAGTTGCCATAGGCAACAATGTCATTCAATCCAATTTTCTTCAAAATATTCAACAGTACAGTTTATTTTGTTTCGGAAACAAAGAATTATTTCTGTGCTGTACTGTATTGTTTGCTTATAATAAATATGCTCCCCTGACCACAGGTGCGGGAGTTTAAGCATAAATTTGAACCTGTCACTACAGGTGCATTATGATTTGTAACTTAAAAATAGCTCAAATAAGGCAAAGTAATTTTGAACCTGTTTGGTTTGTGGCTCTATAACTGCAACATCTTCCAGAGATACTAGTCTGAAATGAACATTAATTTTAGTAACAACAGAAACTGAAAAGTAGCTTACATACAGCAAGCGTAAATAGGAAGGGCTCAACCTGCACGTGTCTGCTTTTTTAGCATACAATTGACCTCCATTTTGTTATTATCTGTTTTAGTTGACAATCACAGCATTCAGTCCAGATTCACCACAGGTGCAGAGTTCAGTGATTGTTACTATCTCGGTCCAGTCAAACATATTCCCTCCATTGTTCATGAATCAACCATACTCAGCGAGCATTAATGATTACGATCCCGTCGGTACACATGTTGTCAGCGTTTCTGCCATTGATCCAGACAATCGAGTAAGTTGCTAATAGTTTAATTATCCTTGCTGTGTACATGCATTTGTGTGTGTGCATGCATTCGTGTGTCTGTATGCATGTGCATGTGTGCGTGCTGCTGTGCATGTGTGAGTGGGTGTGCATGTTGGTGGGTGGGTGGGTGGCATGCATAATAATGAGAGACGTTGCAATGATTCCTCACTCCCACCCATGACTATATGTAGTAAAAGGAAAACAAGAATGGTTTGGGTGCCATGAATGGGTAAATATTTTTAAATTACTTGGGAATTATGCACCTGTATGCTCAAAAGCTTAATGAACCCAATAGGGCAGAATTCTACCCTAAATAAGAAAGTCCAATAACCCGAAACGCCAGAATTAAGTGCATGAGCCTGACACTACCTAAAACCATAACCATGCATGTCTATATGCAAGACCCCACTTTACAGGCTTTTATGTTATTGTACTTGCTATGTGAGTCCTGCAAGCCAGTCTTTTGACGGGTTAAGTTATCTGCTATAAGTTAAAATTTTCTAGTTTTTTGCTATCAACTCAGTGTGGGCATGGCTACCATTAAATAATCTCAAGTGTTCAAAGTGTTATGTGTTAGATAGCCTTGGTCTCACTTTGTAGCTGATATTTTAAAGTTAATTTAAACATCATTATTGGTGCAGGAAACTACTTTTATTAAACATTTTCTACCTCCGCTGTTTTTTATTAAATGAGTTATTATGGTCCGTGTTTGTTTTTCAGGGTGTACCTGGCGCCATTTTCTACACAATTATTGGGCCAGCCAGCAATTACTTTGTCATTCATCCGACGACGGGAGCCATCACAATCAATAGAAAACTTTCACAAGATCCAAGTGCTTCACTTCTATATCAGGTACCACTATATATATATATATAGAGCCTTTTCATTTAACTCTTTAATGGTCAAAATTTATCCCTAACCATAAAAAATTGTGCTTAATGAATGTACATTTGCAAGCCAAAAGAAGAGTATTTTTTGAAAATTTACCACAAGGTACTAGCTCGGTTATCGTGGCAGTCATTCCAGTGTTGCTATTTAAAAGATCCCTCTTTTCTTGGCCTGCAATTGAAAATTTCATGAGACTACTGCAAAGGTTAAACCACATGGAAAATGTAGTCTGCAGAACTTCAACAGGCAGACAGTGAATGCTACATAGCGTGACAGGCTTACTTGTTATTCTCCAATGTTACTTGAGCGATTCAACTTTATCCCATTGATGCTTAAAATGTATGTGCCTCAATTAAATTAAGATAACTATCCAGGAAAAATGTTAAATATATTGAAACTAATTTGCTCATGGTTAAATTAGTTTCGAAATATCGAACAGAATATTCCTTACATTATCACAGATTTATTTATTCTGGTCTGTAAGGGTTAAAGGTTTTAGAATTGATGACTCCAATCCGTCACTCAAGTATTGATATCGTAATCAATTTACGCTACATATAAGTTGACGTCACAATCATGAAGTTGGAATAGTCTGTCAGTTGTATGAATTGTATGTTTTTACCCATTCAATAAACATTCTGTTGTATATTTTGAAACTAATTTGATTGAGCGGTGTTGATGCCATAGGCAGCAACACCGCTCAGTCAAATTGGTTTCAAAATATTCAACGGGTTATCTGTGCAGTTACCATTAAATTGGGATTCTGTGGATACAGGACTTAAAGTATTTAAATCGATCCCAACAGGCGCAAAGCATGGGCAGATCTTATCTAGAGTTTTTCCTAGGCATGCCTAAAAGTATAATCATCCATTGAGCTGCACTTAGATATGATGCGTTATGTAATTTGCTAGGAATAAGTAGTACCCAGTTCCCCAAATGTGCAATCTTGAATTGTAATATTAAAGTTCATCTCAGAAATAACTTTAAATGTTTCCAAAACAATATAAAACTTACTATTGAGTATTTTGAACTTAATTTTATTGGAAGTCATTGCTGCCCCAAGACAGCAGTGGATTGCAATCAAATTAAGTCCAAAATATACAACAGAACATTTCTTATATCGTGTTCAAAATTGTACTAACTAACATGTTTGTGGTTTTGTTTCAGAAATATGTTACTGTAGTTGAAGTATGTTTTTTACTTTTAGTTTGATGTTCAGGCCGAGGACAGATCCTACATCCCGCGTCGGGAGAGAGCTCGTGTCAGTGTGACAGTGGCACGTAATACAGTCGCACCGGTTTTTGTCAGAAACCTGTACATTTTCGTCATCAATGAAACACATCGTTCGACGGATGTCATTATCACTGTCAGTGCCAGGGATGCGGACACACCAGTATGTGAATGAAAACAATACCAACAACAACAACAACAACAACAACACTAATATAATAATAATAGTAATAATAATAATAATAGTAATAAAGATGATGATAATGATTAAAAAGTTAATAGTAATGGTTTTGATAAACTAATATCTTTTGCCACAGAATACGCGCAACAGTCGGGTAACCTATCGAATTCTTGACGCAGATCTGAATGCGTACTTCAGAGTCGATGCAGATAGTGGAAGTATCTATGCACGAGGAAGTCTTATACCGCTGCCGGAAAGATACAACAATTTTATCGTAAGTTTCCGATGTTGGAACAATAGCATTGCACAGTAAGCGTCTCTATAAAGTCCCTCGTTAGGATGCCGAATATATGCTTCCTTTTAGCATAAATTATATACCATGGCTAACCGTAGCTGCCATAATAATGGAAGTATGTGATGTGTCACTCAGGTATCTAACGTCACAATGATTATGATGTAGGACTCTATTATAAAAACTCTGTCATGAAGCGTATGAATTGTGTGTCTTTGATGTATTTATAATGGAACTCTTTACTGGTCAAATTTGGTCAAGAAAGTCAGGATATTTCCTTATTGAATGTCCATCTGCAGGTAAAGGGAAGAGTATTTTTTTTAATTTACCACTGAAATGACTGGCTCGATTATCGAGCCAGTCATTTCAGTGGTAAAATTAAAAAAAATACTCTTTACCTGCAGATGGGCAATCCTTAAGATCACTGGAGAGGCTGGCTTGGCCATTAAAGGGTTAATAAACATTCTGTTGTAGATTTTAAAACTAATTTGACTTGGAGCTGTTGCTACCTTAGTTTATTCTCCTGCACAATATTTTCTATTTTAATATCAACAGTAGCTTCAGGACATCGTGTTATGTTTTGTATTTTGTAATATCTTATTTGCCATATTATGTTTTTTCATTTACTATAGATGACGATAGAGGCGAGCGACCAGGGGTGATGTGCCGAGGACGAGCACTGTCGGGGTAAACGGAACAATCATTCGTAGTGGCAATAACCGCAACCCGTACCCAGTCCAAACAGTGTATCGCACGACTATACCAGCTGATCCATCATTACCATATATCCTGGACATTGGTATTCGCTTTATTGACTTATATCCTAAGGTAAT
This sequence comes from Chaetoderma sp. LZ-2023a, assembly GCA_034401795.1. Lineage (NCBI taxonomy): Eukaryota > Metazoa > Mollusca > Caudofoveata > Chaetodermatida > Chaetodermatidae > Chaetoderma > Chaetoderma sp. LZ-2023a. The sequence continues at coordinate 112,164,809 of CM067372.1, forward strand.
TAATTATCAGTATTACTTGCATGTCGAGTACTAGCCATTATGGGCTGAGTATATATATACATATATGCCAACGCCAACTGCGCTTATGTCATGGCGAGTATCCATCATCTGTCTGTCTGTTGTTTGTCAGCATATCTTTCTTTAACCCTGTAATCAACAAATCTCGGAAAAAGTTTGTTCTTTACAATATAAAACTTATTCTGTTGAATGCTTTGAAAATAATTTGGCTGGAAGCCTATACAGTAATGTTTTCCAGTCAAGTTGAGTTCAAAATGTTCAACAGTTTTCCAGGTATGTTTGCCTTGAAAATGAGATATGGGGATTTGATCGCTGAAGGTGTTAAGGAATTTCTCAGCAACCACTGAGCTGATTTCATTCAAATTTGTTAGGACGTGTCCTTGCTTCATGCAAATTCAAGATTGTTCAAGAACAGCAAATTGATCGATTTTGTCCGTGGACTTTGCACTATTGTAACAAACATCGTTAATGACCTCCAAAACCACTGGCCAATTGACAAGAATCTAACGGAAATTCATCTACAGCAAGCACTGAACCAAGTTTATTCACCAGAACCTGATTGATTGATTTGCCTGTTGACCATCTTGGATGACCTAATTTTACTTCTCCAGCATTTCTGAAGAGATCGGGGCCAAAATTTGGCGAATATTATCTTAGTGCCCTTTAAAGGAAATTGAGGCATGAGAAAACATGCCCGTCATCGAAGTGAGCTTTTGTTAGTTTATGGATATATTATATATGCAAATTTTAAAACACACGTGTCATGC